>JAQGAO010006517.1:0-12215 GCA_034697705.1 Ommatoiulus sabulosus | reverse complement strand
ATGGTTACGGCCCTGTATTGTGATTGGATTTATGTTCTCTAGAACATAACAATTTAAGGGACATCTCACTTATTATACCGGTATATTTCTTTGATACTCCACAAAATACAATGTTTTGGAAAAAAATTCATAAGAAACTCTTCTTATATTCTTCACTGCTTTTTTCAAGACGCAAATTAAAAATGCATAGAAGGTCAGATTTCGTAACAATTTTTTGTTAATTTTTTGCACGTTGCATTATATAATAGCTTGTAACAATCAAAAAACCAAACACAAAATAGCTAAAAAACTTTTTTTAATTTTCTATTTTTAAGTATTTTATGGTGTTCAAACGCCCTATGCTTGGTGTTGATGAAGTTCATATACTTAAAAATACAAAATAATAAAATTGTATTGTTTTAGCTTGGTGTTTTGAGGATTACGCCCTTTGTCCTTTCCAGTGACGATATGTTTTCGTGGATTTACATATATTGTTTTATTTTTACGATCAAATGTGGCGCATGATGTAATTGATCAATTATGCCTAAATGAATACAAGTACTGTATTAACTATATTTATCGAAATTCCATAAACTTTGTAGTCTTAAGATGGAAGACGTTTGCTTGGACTCACAAGTTCTGCATGGCTGATGCTGACGCAGTTGAGACTGATAAATTTCGCCTTTTAAAGTAAATTCTGCCATTTCTCTTAGCTCAAATGGTATGGAACTAGCTCGGAAAGCAAAAGATAAATGTCCCAATTTCCGAAAACTTTCACTTACTGCGTTTTCGATAATCAGGGCACTATACGTGACATCGTTTTCCAGACCAGAAAACTGTCGAAGATTAATGGAAAAAAACAGGATGCGATACAAAACTTGAAGCTTTTACGACAACAAGATGCATGTCATTGATGTCCATCAAGTATCATCATTAGTTCAGTACTGACACTTAACACTTATAGAAATCTAATCTAAAATGTAAGCAAAGTTTAAAAAGTTTACAAAAATGACAATTACAACAGAAAGCGTCCTTTTGTTCGTATGTTCAAAACAGAAGCCCCGCAGCATATTATAATAAAGTTAATTTTGTTCTGTATAACACAGAATTTGCATGGTTTTTATTTGTAGGATGTATATACACATCCATTTGCGCTAATGAAGAATAAAAAAAATGAACTGTCACATCCAAAAATAGGAAAAAAATCCTAGTTTTCATATCAAACGAAGCGGAAATGCTGCGATGTTAAGGGCCGCAGGGATTTGATTTGTGATTTTGCGTGCATCAAGTTGAAATGGTAATATTTGTGTCTGGATGCCCAAAGGGTTTGATGCACCATTAACATGTTGGAGTTCAGCCGAGCGAATTCGTGGAAAACAAGAACCAAATCCAGTGGAAGGGACGTAGAAAGTTAGGCAAATATTTAGGAATGTTCGAGCAAATGCATGAAAAAATATGCATGCAAAATCGACAGAACGACATGTGAACGTAAGGGGAAACAAAACTGAAGAAAAATCAAACAAGAATCTAGATCTTAATGATCAGACAGGAAAATCTAATCCCCAAGCCCAATTTATGATACTACAGTAACTTCTGTGACGACGTTCGAAAAGAAAGTTTGTTGACATGAAGCCTTATCCTGCACATTGTATGAATACAAGTGGTTCATCAGCAAGGAGTTTGAAGTTTCTTTCTGGCTTTGTTTAATGATATAGAACTGTTGGCATTGTAGACTCATCAGTGTTGCTGTCGAATCATTTTACTTTTTCGTTCCGAAAGATTTCATTAGCAAGAAGACAGTCCACTGCGGCAGGATTGAGGTACCCTAAGTACGAGCAATTCTGAACACAACAATTGTCATTGTTACTTCTTCGGCGCTGTTATCGTATCAATTCAATGTTAATGTGTAAGAGTTTTTTTGCTGACCAGCTGTTTGACCATGAAATTTTGTGCCTAACTCGTGGTGCATAAAGTACCCTAAAGCTATAAGACCACACATATACAGTAGTGAAACTTCCATGCGCTAATTTTTTATAAGTTTTTCCTGGATGCAGTGACAATTACTGTTACTTGTTAACAATTGTTCCATGGAAACATAAACCTACAGTATGAAAACAATTTATGTAAAATAATTATGCAAAATAAGGAAAAATGGCAACCCTTAAGAACAAACAATTTAGGGGGACAGAATAGTTAAATCCAGTGTTATTAGTATACTTAGTAGGAAGATTGTATGTCAACTGTGTGCAGGAGTTTTGCGCCAGAACCCTTTTATTGAAATGGATTTAGGAGGGCAAGGCTCCATCTGGAGGAAGCATGACAAGATTGGGATGTAAACCTAAAAATACATGAACTGTATGTCGCATCACCAACACAATTTAAAAAAGTTTAGTTTCCAGTTTTACTGTATTAAGTCGACCAATACTAGCTCTACATTCAGTAAAAAACGACACATCTCAGTACCAGGCTTTTACCATATTTTACAACTCATTAAAACTTGCATTGTCTAAAAATAAAAACAAATTGAGTTGTCACTTCTGAAGCGGGGATGCTGTTTATTCGTGGATTTTAGTGCAGCGCCTGCAGAACTTTTTCGTACTTCGCCATGCATCGCGTAACCTAAAAATTGGTAGAATGCGTCGGTTTATGGAGCAAACATTTTTCATTGGCCTCTTGCCATTACTGGCTTCCATTTGATGTACGGTTGCACGGCGTGGCAAATGTGCTCTCAATCAGTTCGGGAATCGGTAATTGGACCATCTCCGCTTTAATTTTCCCCAATGTTGCCTGCCAGTTTTTATTTGCTTAGCCGCCGTCGGCCATTGGCCGGACCGCACTTGCCAATTGAAAACAATTTCATTTGAGTTGTTAGGAAAGCCATATTTTTGTCACGAGAAAATTTGATGTCGCCTCTCTCGCGCATTATATGGCCGCTGTAGATCGATGTTTTTTCTCCCCCGTTGCACGTTCTGGAGGTTCGTGTATACGAGCGTTTCTGCAGATTGGTCGAATTGATGCCGGAGCACGGCTCTGATGTAGCGCTCTGCAGGCCCAGGGAGAAATCCAATACTCGGTCCAAGCAGCCAATATCTACTGGCAAAGTGCTGTACGCGGGAAACAGCGATTTCTGTTTGCTTCAATTTGGATCAATCGCTGCGTTGGACGGAAGCCACTCGTCGGAATTTATCGGAGCATAATTGGACGAACGGCTGTTGGTTTGTCAGGGTTAATTAGCGTGCGGGGTCAGGCATCCATAATGGCGGAGGTGACTGAACTTTCACGGGAACTTTTCTTTTTTTTTTCTAATTGGGAATGTGCGATCAGCCGATGATTGAATGTACATGTATTTGCAAAATTTTGAAATACAATGTACATGTATGCAATGTTGTGGAAAATTTTGATTCGTTAACTTAATATAGGGCTCCCACAGAATCGGAAAACCTGACAAACTCAGGGAAGAAAGAGCTATTTTGAAAAAGTCAGGGAAATTCAACATATTGATGTTGTCACAATCACAATCCAAAATGAATACTTTTGCGTGGTTGGCTCGGGACCATTCGCAAACTTTTTTTAAAAAAAAAAGTTCAGTGCAAATTGGCAAATTTGTCAATAATTTCCGAGGACAAATTTTCTAAATTTTCAACAATTTCTGAGGACAAACTTGCAGAATTGTGACAGTTTCCGAAGACAAACTTGCGACATTGTCTACGTTTTTCGAGCACAAATTTGAAATTGTTTTCGAGTATAGATCCGTAAAATTTTGAACAGTTTCCGAGGAGAAATTTTTCACAATTTTCAACAGATTGTGAAGACAAATTGGCAAAATTCTCAACCTTTTCCGAGTACAAATTTGCAAAATTTTCATCATTTTCGAATACAGTACGTAATTCCTGATAAGTACAATTTTCAAAAACGTTTTATGCTAATTTTGCAAAATAACGATGCAAAACGCGATCTGCAAAATCGTGGATAACATTGGCATACTGTATGTCATATTCTGAAAAAGTCAGGGAAGTTGAATATGAAATTCTTTGGGAACCCTGTAATAGTTTTTTTAAACAAAGACTGGAAAGGCTGAAGCACATTCAGCTGCCGTGAGTTTCAGCCGTTTTGGCCTTTGGCTACGGATGATCCACTAATGGATGAACAAAAATGTCATCCAACTTAAGGTGGGAACACATACAGTACAGTACATGTACAAAGGAAACAAACTTTCGAAACTTCGTTTCCGAAACTAGAAATTCAGTTGACGGACATGTACATGTAACTGGAAATTCTCAATCAGAAAAGCCGGTTAGGAAACTTGCATTCCAGTCTCGGAAAGCAAATATCGGTGTCACAGAGTATACTGTGACGTAAGTTTCAGTTTGTTTCCTTTGTAATAACCCTGGATCGAGAATGCGGACTTATTAGAGGTCAGGGTTCGTTTCACTCGAATAACATAAACCGACCCTTGGCCTAGCCACAGTATTTCCTAGCTATGAGGTCGAAGGTCATATTGCATCTTTTGTCCTTGGCGTGGGCCAAGGTATAAAAAGAGCAGAGTTTGGGAACGATCAAGATTCGCAATTTTTCTCTGGTGTGCACATGCTTGTTGCTGCGATACCAGGCCACTAGAGTAACCCTGTTGTTTGCAGTATATGATTTGGTTGTGCTCTATTGTTTTGGGTGAGTATTCCGTTCGCCGCAGTATGTTGAATTTGCAAGATCGTTTGTTTGCCTGTTAATTGATATGTCAATTTCTTTTCTCTCGGGAAGTATTATGCAAGTAACCTATGCAATGGCACTGGATTCGGACTCTAGCGGGGGTTCCCCGGATCCAGTCCCCCCCTCTTGGGAAGAAATCTCCTCTAGTGCTCTGGGTATGGAGTTTTATCGGTTAGCTCGTTGGCAATTATTTGGTCCGGTTGGGGACCCTGCGTTTTGGCCTGATTTGGAGGGTCTCTTGGTGGCTCGGCACCTGGGACTTGCTATCGGCTTTCCAGAGAGATGCCTCGACCACTTGTCCCAGATCCCGCCTACATCAGATGGTGCTACTTCGCGCTCCCAAGGTTGGCTACCACCGTTGGATGGTTTCCAAATGTTTTCGATTTGGCCGGGTGACCGCTTCATCCCCGGACTACTTTCTCCAACATGGCTGCTGTCTGTTTAGGATCTCGTTCTGAAAAGTATGACGATGAATGTAGCATTTGAGGGGCAAGTACCCTCAAGTCCCATACAAGGATTATTAATGAGTTACTTTCGATCGCTTATTTTGTGATTTTAATCCTTTTATTTTTCTCTGTAATTGACTTATTGTTCAATCAAATTTTTATTTTGCCATTATATTTCCTGGTCAAGGAGTGCCAGGATTATGTAGGGGGTGTAATGACCCTTGGAAGGAGAATTCCGGTCTCATAGAGGACGGGGTCATATCCCCGTATGTCTATATTGTCATATAGCAAAGACTATACTCTCATTTTTGTGAAAAATGATTCTTATGATTTCTTAAACTTATGGGATAGTTTACCTGTGTATTGGTGTGTCCCTTTCTTTTACTTTCATGAAGCCTGCTTTAATGTTGTAGTCCAGTTCATGGTATGATTTAATTGACTTCATTTTTGTGCCTCTTTACAAATAAACTAAGGTTTAGTTTTGCAAGCTCTCTTGCTCAAGTAGTTATTCTTTCTCAACGCCATTCGACTTTGGACGGGATGATGCCTGACCTCACATTTTGGTCAGCTTTCATCCAGCTTGGGAAATTACAACTGTGTAACTAATCAAAGACCAATAGGGTACCTCCGTGTCGACACCTTTCATGTTGAGACGGCGAGAACGAGTGTAGCGTGCCAAACGCTAGTGTACAATTGAGTAAACGAAAAAAAAAGAACTATTTTCCTCAAGTGAACGGCAGTTGACGCTAGTTCACTTAAATCCGGTTCGAACTAGTGAGCGATGAACTAGTTCGGTGAAGTAGTCTTCACTTTGGTGAGTGATGCAGGAATGAGTAACTCACTTAAGTGAACGACTTTTCCCTCGTACACTATTCCTATGCGCCGCTGTGTAGGTGTAGCTAGGTAAATGTGGGCGGAGTTACCATACTGGTTTTTTGGTAACTAATGCTATCTTGGTCAAAATTTAAGCAAACTGGGGCAAATAACCAATGAGAAACGCCATTGGCTAAATATTATACTCACCTTTAGTCATCCAACTTTGGCAAAGTCAAAAAAGAAATCGTATAATTATGGCTAAAAATTTGAAACTGCTCGTTCAAAAAATAAGAAACCAATGTAATTAGGCTGAAGTTTGCAGCCAACTTGACCAGTAGCAAATATGAAACCAATGTAAAATTAATCATTGATGGAAACACGTATAAAATAGTTTACCAATTTGTTTGGTTTTAAAATACAATTCCCGTAACCTTCGTTCTCGAGGAATGATGAACTACATGTACATTATATTTTGTATTGTCAATCTAAAAATTAATAAAATGAGAAAATCTAAATGCATTGTACTTAATGCAGTAAACGTCATTACACTTACGACTTTAGACTGTACTGAAATGACTCAAACGTACGCTTGCAATAACGGTATCGTGTCTAGAATACATTACGGTATTAAATACCTTGATGTTCTTGTTAAAAATCAATAACAGACACTAGCATTGCTATGAACTACAGTACACACTACAGGCACATTCCTCGCCATCTTGTCGAAATCCTAGAGCCGCAGATGCTCCCCAAATTATTTTAATTACTAATTAACGATTGCCGTACTAATAATAGGTTCACCACAACATTTCAGGCAGTCAAGTAATTGCTTTTGGATAAACGATTGGCAAGCATCTGTTGATTAAACTCGTAAGCTTTGACGACGAAATTAATTGCCCTTAATTTGACGTGGAAATGTCCTTTAATGAATTTACTTCAAAGTGATGTGAGGTCGGTAGAAATTGGTTAAGGTTAATAGTAAAGCAGGAATAGTTTCTGATCCATACATGTACATGTACCTGTAGGTGTGGGGGAAATATATAAAAAAAATGTGCCTGTGTACAAAAATATCAATACTGATAAAACTGGGCTAGAAACCACTTACGTTAATGACATTCGTCTTTGCTTTTGATCCGGTCAACATACCGTAATATCATTGTCGGAGCAACACTAAGCTAACACGCCAATATTGGATCTATAAAGCAGTTTCAGCGGTGCACAATTGAAAGTCGGTCATATTAGAGGACAGGATGATGACTTTAAGTTTTCTGATCAAGTGTATAGATAGGTTTCAGCTGTCTGCTGTAGTCAGGTGCAAAACGAAATGTGGCTATGTTGGAAGACACGTTTTAACTTTAGCTATACATGTACATGTATGCAAATTGCAATCCGAAAGAATAAAATTTCATATACATGTATAAGAAATGTTATAATAACCAGTACTCATTCCAAACGTGGAAAACGTTTCAAATTTTATTCCTAGTTTGGAATAATTTTTAATATTACATAACTAACATTAATCTTGGTGGCGATCGATGTTTTCCCTGCGTTATCTTGTCTTTTCCATGCATTTTTTAAAATGATTTTACATGGCGAGCTCTCCAACATGGCTAATTTTCGCTTTGTACCTTGTTACAGCTGAAACTGGTGTGTCACGTTACTTTTACGAGTATATTAATATCCTAAACTTATTTCTGCATCTGTTGTCATATTCTCTGTAATTGATAAATGGCATATTGCATCAAGTGGATGGTTAACTAAGTAACTGCGAGTCTTAGGAATTGCTCAGCCAGATTGTTAATTTTATGTAATCGTGATATTAATTTTGATTTCAATTCTAATTATAAAAATAAATTCTAATAGAATAATTCGGTATTTTTTCAGTTGTATAGTTCCTGAAGAAGGCAATTAAGCCGAAACATTGGGCTAAATAAAATTAACAATCTGGCCGAGTAATTCCTAAGACTCGTAGTCATATTCTCTGAATTTTATTATATAGATTTAAAAGTGATGTGATGCCAGAGTTGTGATTCAGCCATGTAAATTGGTCAGTGTATGCTATTCCAAATCGCAGTACTCTGCTAGTACACTGCAAATGTACAGCAGGGTTCCCCCAGAAATTTCATTTTCAACTTACCTGACTTTTCCAGGTTTTAAAAAATTTCCCTGACCAAAGACAATGTCAAACATTGACATATTTTTCAAAATCGATGCAGGAAAATATTTTGCAAAATTTACTAATGACAATTTTGAAAATTAACATAGAAAATGTTTTAAAAAATTTGAAAATTTGACAATTTTGAATTCGGATAATGTAGAATGTTTTGCAAATTTGTACTAAAAAAATGTTGCAGAAGTTTTACTCGGAAAACTGGAGAATTTTGAAAATTTGTACTGGGAAAATGTAAAAATGTTTCCAAATGGGCCCTGACTACGTTGAATTTCCCTGACGTTTTAAAAAAAAGTCATTCTTCCCTGACTTCTCCAGACATTTTCAAGTTCACTGACTTTTTCAGGTTTTCCAGACCTGGGGGAACCCTGTAGAGTAGGGTATCTGGACGATTCTCTCCCGAAAATACGAAATTCGTTTCAAAATGTAACTCATCGACGGTGTAATTGTCGTTCTATTTTTGCTTTTCATACCAATGGAAATCGGATTTTTATTCTTTCAACCATATTCGTTAGTCTATAGGTATCTTCCTCTTAATGGACATGTCCCGTAATGCAATTCTGCTGCTCTGTCCGTTCCATGTCCCATTGTAAATTGACGAATGGAAGTTTTCCATTATAAAATCAATTTGCGTTTACGGCTGGTATACATTTCTGTTCATTGAGATTGCAGTATTCGTGTCTTCAGCCCCTAGAAAGCCCATTATTTGTCTCTTGTCCATCCATTATTTCCCACGCCATGGCACGCGCAATTGCATCAGTCCGATCTCAGCGGGTCATGGGATTTTCTCCCGAGAAAATCGTTATCTCCTTGCATTGATTTCAGATCGTCCAGTTTTCGGACAGTTTAGCTATAGAGATTCTCGAATGGACAACTTCAAGTTTCTATGCATGATTGAAACGAAAAGTTTTATTTAACTCAAAGACTCGCAGCACCCTATAGATATAACTGTTTTGTGATATTTTAGCTTTTTTTGGGGGATCTTGAATGAATTGTGGAGCCTCGTATTAGTCTTTTTTGACACTTCATTCCAGCTGCCATCAGACGACGTGTAGGACAATAAGTTATGGCCCAGAAAAATGGGATTCCTGCGGTTTTTGTCTCGGTTAAACTAAGCCGTTTGTCATGTCGAGGCACATCATATCCCAGGAAAAAAAAATTACGAAGAGTATGGTATATCCCAGTTGGAGAAATATGATTTTTTGCACCTTTTTGCCTTCCGGATCAAACTGTTGGCTTTGGTTGACCAGTAATCATCATCAGTTCATTCTGATGGATATACGTCGGATGTGGATATGTCAAATATGGCGGATAAGATCAATGCCTAAACTGCTTTTCTGCTTAACGCCGAACGTTTTGTTTATTTGCAAAATAAAGCAACTGTATTATTTTTTATACTCCCATGCATTGTTCTGAAATTGAGAATCGTTTATCAGTTCTTTTCTAATTAATAATACGGACATATTTAAACCATCAGAGTATGTCTGCCATGGAGGATCTTGAAATACATGTGTTTTTTTTCAAAATCTTTCCCATGTCCCCTAATGTTTATGGCAATGGTAGGGATAAGTTCCTAATTTCTCGGTTGAACCAATTTCTTGATATGGACCTAATGTAAAATTAAGTCAATTGGAGGTGTTTTTGAGGTACATAAGCTAATTTATGAATGTGTGAAATCGAAATGTGCACACTATTTAGGGAATTGCTGTATGATTTTCAGAAATTTTAAGTGACGATAAAGAACAATTTATACAATGATCAGTCAGAGAATGTTTAAAACCCGAACGTCATATTTTATTTAATAATATACTGTACAGTTTCTGTACAGAAATGGAAAAAAACAACAGAAAAAACTAATGAAAAACCTGTAAACGAAAAAAAATGCATTACAATTGTACCATCAGACAGGTACGGTGTGTGAAGATGTACATTTTAATTACTGGAACATGTCTTGGACACGACGTCATGTTTACGTATTAATTTCTTAAAAATAGTCTTAGAACACGCTTTCTTTAAACGTATTTTGACATACCGAAACATGTTTAAGTAAAAATATCGGAGTTGAAAGACTCGAAAAGTTGTCTTTGACGTAATTTTCTTGAAAATAATGTTTTTGACATTTCGGGGAAGTGATCATGCGGAAAAATTAAACTCGAGTGTTAAAAATGTTCTTTATTTTCATTTTTATTGTCCAGTAACATTATTCGTAACAGGTATATTTTACAAGTCTAGCATCCCAAAGCCGTTAAGGCCATGTATGTTATTATTTACACAGTGAAATTGTTTAATTTTTAATGTTTTGACACGTCTTGGACTAAGGACACGACTTTTAGGAAACATCTGTCAGTGTCTTGAAAGTAAATGCAAGATGGTTTTTGTAGCAGGGGAATTGGGACTCTGGAAACACAGCATGGACCTTGTGCAGATTTCTAAGCATATATATATCACGTGATATTTCATTCATTCCATTGAAGAAAATTACCCGGAGCCAGTGCTCAAGCACGTTCTTTTGGTCGTTGATTCGATGGATAGATCACGTGATGTAGCCCCATACGTAACTCTGCATAAGGTCCATTGTCGGTCCAGGATCATGCGTGAGGATTCGTTGGTACAAGTGGCAGTAATTGACCCTGTGCTCGCGTGGCACACATGTAATTGAGCCGGAACAGTCCCCAGTGGCGCACCACCGCCCGCAGTAATAATGTCCAGTTTTTTTAATTATCGTTTCTATTTCCGGTTTATGTTGGGTATGTAATGTCGATGCTCGCGTGCGTCGACAAAGGTTGGCCCGTTTTGTCAACGCCTTAATTGGAGCAGTTAAAAATGCACGTTTAATTGACGCTGGCTTTCTCGGGGTTTGATTAGCGTGGCCCCGGATGCACTCTGGGGAAATTTCCCCGAACCGATCGCGGAAAGGTGGAGCTTAACCGCGAACTAAAGCTATAAGCGTGTTTTTTATTTAATCTTCGGTCGTGGATATAGCGGTGGCTAAACACTTTCTGCTCGGAATGTGTTCCATTCACCTTTTTTATAGGCGTGGGCCCGTTGGGGGCGCTGCGTTCTCCCGAAGCATCCTCCAGGGGCGCCCCCCCACCCCCGCTTAATTGAATTACAACGTCTGGCTATAAAAAGAAGCAAAACACGGCTGATTAATTTACGAGTGGCATTTGAAATGAAATTCTCGTGTCGACTCATATGTGGTGTTTTTTTTTCTGTTTTTTTTTTCACGGATTTTCCCCACTGTGGCTCCATTGTGAACCCGCATAATCTACTTTGCAGCACACCTAGACTGTAATTATTGGGGTGGAGGAACGGCGCTTTGCCAGCTCAACTACGGCTTTATTAGCTAAAACGCGTTTCTTTATTATTTACAATGGCGCTGTGCCTGCTAAACGTAACAATGGGGATGTTCCCGATATTGCTTGTTTCAACAAATGCAAGGTGTGGAGACGAAAGCGTTCCGCGACGAAATGCCTTCGCGCATGCGCAGATTCGCAGATGGTGGATTACAACTATTCTTGGGATATGCTGGTTGAGTGACCCTTTATCAGAAATTCTCGGGACAAGTATTTTGGATTTTTGGAATGCATTGTATTCGCATAAACATTGTTGGGAATGGGACCCGAGTGTATACACAAAATTCGTTTGTTTCGAGTACACCTTGTGCAGAGGACCTGGAGGAATTTTGTTGCAATATTTTTTGACAATTTTTCGCATGAAACAAAGTTTGATTTCATGAAGTCAGTTGTGGCATTTTTTCCTAAAATAGTTTCGGATTTTGGAGCATTTCCAATTTCGATTTTTTTAGGATTAAGGATGATCAATCTGTATTATATTCATGGTTGGTTTGTTTGAATGTTAGATTTTTAACGTTGGGTTATTTCTGCTCACGAATATTCATGGATGGTGATGTCATATTTATGATATTTTAATACCTAGCAATGAAAGTCTGTTTTATTGGTTTTTTTTTTAATTATGCTAATATTTACATGTAGGGTTTTTTTTTAGAGAAAAATGCATGTATCTTGGACAAGACTGCCTGCTGGTAGGGCAAGCTTTTTGAGTAGCTTAAACAATTATTTCCCACTAACACATTT
>JAQGAO010006516.1:0-12215 GCA_034697705.1 Ommatoiulus sabulosus | reverse complement strand
CTCGGACAGTTCACCACCGATATACGACATATATCAGGGGTGAACAACACGGTTGCCGATGCCCTGTCCCGCATCGCCATCGACTCAACGCCTCAAGACATCGAAGCAATCAACTTCTCGGAGATGGCCAAAGCTCAGGAGGCTGACAAGGAGCTAAAAACCTTGCTCACATCCATGACAGGCCTGTCCCTCAAAAAGATCACCTTGCCCGGTTCCAATGCAAACTTGTTCTGCGATGTCAGCACCGATCAAGCCCGTCCGTATGTCCCATCTCCAATGCGGCGGCGGATCTTCGACAACATTCATGGGTTGTCTCATCCCGGGGTCCGTCCGACTAGGAAACTCCTGACGACCCGCTTTGTTTGGCCATCCATCAACACTGATGCTGCCGCCTGGACAAAGGCTTGTACCGGATGTCAACACTCCAAAGTTTCCCGTCACGCATCTTCGGCGCTCGAAACTTTTTCGGTCCCACGCACTCGTTTTTCCGTCGTTCACGTCGATCTGGTAGGCCCGCTCACACCGTCCGAAGGTTCCACATACCTTCTCACCTGCATCGATCAGTTTACATGTTGGGTCGAAGCTTTCCCAATCCCAAACATCACCGCGGACACCGTCTGCAGTGCGTTTTACAGCGGATGAGTTCCTCGCTTCAACTGCCCTGAGAAGATCGTCTCCGACAACGGCCGCCAGTTCACTTCAGGCATTTTCCGTGATCTCGCTTGTCACATCGGCGCATCGCACGAGACCACAACCTCGTTTCACCCACAATCCAACGGGTTGGTGGAACGCGTGCACCGTCCACTGAAAAACGCACTGCGGGCTTACGACAACGCCCAGTGGACTCAGACATTACCCTCCGTGCTGCTGGGTTTATAAACCTCTTTTAAACCCGACATCGACGCCTCGGCTGCCGAATTAGTTTACGGAGAAACGCTTCGGTTACCAAGGGATTTCTTCAACGCCACGCCTGCACGGATAAACACAACCGATTTTCTCAATCGACTACGAGCAGTCTTGCACGACGTACGCCCAACTTAGACTTCTAATCATTCCAGCATGGCAGTTTTCATCTTTCCCGCTTTGGAGACCTGCTCCCATGTCTGGATTCGCAACGACACCGTGAAACGTCCCCTGCAATTCAGATATGACGGGTTCTTCGCTGTCCTCTAACGTACGGACAAGTACTTCACCCTGCAGGTTAAAGATAAACCATCCAACGATTCCTTCGACTGCCTCAAACCAGCGTACTTCGATACGGTGCCTGATGCCGCATCTATCGCCCCACGATCATCAGCGGAAACTGGTCCCGACATCGTTTTCCAACCGGACACACCGACGACAGCCGCGGCTTAACCAAGCGAGCCTCCAACTCCAACGGCAACCACACGAAAGACGGTCACTTTCGCGTTACCAGCACAGTCCTCTACGAGCTGCTCCACACGTAGTCGCCATAACATTCGCCTTCCTTCCAGATATCGTTAACACTGGATGGGGAGTAGTGTGGCGACAGCCTTTTTAAACGGCCCTTTCGACGGCCCTTTTCGAACAGCCCTTTCGTTCCTGCAGCTACAGCGCTTCGCCCCAATGGACCCTACAGGGGTTAAGTATAAGAGGTCGCGCACCTCTTTGTTTTCAGACCTTCGACCTCCAACACATGGACTACCTCGTCCTTCTACACGCGGCTACAGCCACATGTTCGATCGCCACGTGCTCGCTGCCACGTGCAAACATTCAATTAGGCCTACTTCAACTTCTAGTAGTTATTGTTAATCACCTAACATTTTATTATTGTTAAATTCGTTAATTAAAGATTATACTAATCATTACAAACCGCCTGGAAAGTTATCAATCGTTCTTGGGGAACGGACCCCAAAGTATACTTTAAAAAATTTTTTTTCAGCCTTAATTTTGGAAAATATTTAAAATTTTTCCTGTTGTCATTGGTCGGGGAAATTTTTTTTAAACTTGAAAAAGTCAGGAAAGTTAAAAATGAAATTCCTGGGGGAACCATTTAATAATCCTGCCAACGATAATGTGCCACTCTGTGTGTATCTGACACTTAATTAAGTCTATGAATGACAATGTGCCAGTCTGCGTGTATCGTGCGTGTGAACCACTATGACGTCATGGTACAGAGTGCCGCGAAAGTAAATGTGTGTAAAAATATAAAATTATATAAAACATTGGTAATTTTTTATATCATGTTCAATATTTTAAAAATAAACTGGCTAATTAAATTTAATTAACTAAAATTCTAAATAAGTCTGACGAATAATTCCAAAATTTGAATTTGGATACATTCGTTTAATTCTAATTAAAAAATAATGATAACAATAAATGTTCATTTAAAAGTAGAATAAATTATAAATGTTTATATTAAAATAAAATAATTTATAAAACTACGATAAATATGTTTATTCTGGCAAATTACAATCTAATAAGTTTAAAATCACGCGCTTGTCCTAAAATTCCATCAACTTCTCAAAAAAATTCCACAAAAATCGTAAGACTTAATGGAATTCTAAAATAGTTTTATTACATTTTCATAAGATTGCATAAAAATCTCGTAAGAATTCAAGAAGCTAATCAAAAATTTCACCAATTTCTCATTGAGTCTTGCAAAATTATCATCGGATCCCGTAAATTTATCGTAAAACTGCCTAACATTCTCAGAAATTTCATCGGATCCCGTAAATTTATCGTAAAACTGCCTAACATTCTCAGAAATTTCAAAAAATTGTCAAACGTTCAGGAAATTTCCATCACATTTCCACGAATGTCATGAAATTCCCAACAAATTTCCCCGAAACTCATCAATTTTTCACCAAACTCATGAAATTCCCATCACATTTCCACGAAACTCATGAAATTTCTACTATATCTCTACTAGAATCATCAGATTTCCACCAATCTGATAAAATTTCTATCAAATTTCCACAAAACTCATCAAATTTTAACCAAATTTTCACAAAACTCATGGAATTCCCACCAAATTTTTACAAAACTCATAAAATTCGCATCACATTTCCACGAAATTTATGAAATTCCCTACAAATTTCTCCGAAACTCATCTAATTTTAACCAAACTCATGAAATTCCTATCAAATTTCAAAAAAATTCATAAAATTTCTACCATATCTCTACTAGAATCATCAGATTTCCACCAATCTCATGAAATTTCTATCCCATTTCCACGAAACGCATCAATTTCCAACAAACTTTTCACAAAACTCATGAAATTCCAACAAAATTTCCACCAAACTCATGAAATTCCCATCACATTTCAAAGAAACTCATGAAATTTCTATCAAATTTCCACGAAACTCATTAAATTCCAATCAAATTTTCACAAAACTGATGGAATTTCAACTAAATTTCCACGAAACTCATGAAATTTTTACCATATTTCCACTAGAATCATCAAATTTCCACCAAAATCATGAAATTTCTATCAAATTTCCACGAAATTCATGAAATTTTTAACCAAATTTCCACGAAACTCATCACATTTCCATCAAAACCCCACGAATTTCTCATCATATGCATAAATGTTTTAAACGAGAGCTTGCGATATAAATTAATAAACGCCAATGTGCCACTTTGCGCAAATCGCGCACGAGAATCACTGTGACGTCATGGTACAGAGGGCCACGAAAGTTAATGTGCTAAAAATGTAAAATTAAAAAACATTCGTGATTTTATTTTAGTTCATGTTCATTATTTAACTTAATTAAAGATTAAATTAAACGTGAAACGGAAGACAAAAATTCCCAATAATAACTAGTCCTTGTTTTTTCAAATCGTATACATTCGTTTATTTCTAATTAAAAAATAAGGATAATAATAAATGTACATATTAAACCAAAATAATCTAATAAGTTTAAAATCACAAAATTATTATCATATAAACCATTTTCATAAACTTCCAAAAACTCTCAAACATCCAGGAAACTCATGAAACTCATGAAATGCCCATCGAAACTCTACGAATTTCTCATCATAAACATCTTACAAAATTATCATCGGATCACATATAAGTCTCACAAAACAGCAGCGTAACATTCTACCATATACTTCCGCAAAATTTTCATAGAACTCCATAAAACTTTGGGCCCATGCAAAACTCTAAGAGTGTCAGAGTGAGCCGTAAGTGGCGTCCAAGTCAAAGTCCCATCCAAGTCCAATATTAAATCGATAGAAGAGCCTCTTGTCCCTAATCTCCCTGAGCTTGGGCAACAGAAGCAGCAACGCGGGGAACAAGACTGCTCTTTTCTCCAATCCGAATCTAGCGGTCAAGCGAGCGTTCAGCAGATGGCAGAAATGCATCCGGCACAACTCGATGACCGACGCCGAACCACTATCCGAAGACACTGTGGCATCGGGGCAAAAGAGGATGACCGTCAGCAACAGTAACAGAGTTGGCACGTCCTGGACCAAAGCCGAGAAGCGCTTACCGTAGGCCAATCCCTCATTGACGGACATCAAGAACGGACATTGATGCATCTCTTGGGCACCATCATCTGCAGACTTAACATCTTTTAAAGATTCTCTCCTTACAAAAGCTGGACGATGGCACTCAGGATACAATCAAGAGGCGCCGCGCTAATGAAAATGGACTGCGAGAAAAATCTCAAAGAGGTTGGCCCGCAAGAGGTTTATCTGATCCTTGGTGGACAGCGTCGAGAAATGACTGATTCCGAGGGAAAATTTGGCCAGTTTTTTGATGGAGATCATAAAGAGCCAGACCAGAAGCCACTCAGGCTTCTGGCCACGGTTGGTGGTCCATTCGCGACTTCCATCGAGGCATTTCCGATCTGTCAACTGGAGCCACGAGCCGAACGTCCGAGTCAAACATTCAATTTCGTTTCGGTCAGCATCTAGCAACTCAGGTTTGGTTGACATGGGTAGTGCAACTACAAACCCATCAGTGGGCGAATGTGGCCATCGACCAGCGTCTTCGGGCAGTGATCGATGGTCATCAGCAGCTGGTATTGGTTCATGTTTGTAAATGGGAGGCGACTGACCAATGCCATCGGTGTCCTTTATTGATTTTAAGGCGTCTCTCTGCCTCTGATGAACTTTTACCTGCAACTTCCGCTTCTTGGCGGGGAGTTGTTCCGGCTCGATGGTGGCACCGCCGTTGGAGCGCCTCTGCAGCTTCTTTTCCATTCTGGTTCTCGGTAGGGCCTATGTCCATTCTCTCCTCTTTCATCATCACCCAACTATATAGGGGGAAAAACCAGTTTCATTCAACATTTTGGTTTAACCTGGAAAACCTGCATAAGTCAGCAAACTTGAAAATGTCTGGAAAAGTCAGGAGAGAAACTTTTTTGAAAAATAACAGGGAAATTCAACGTAGTCAAGGCCCATTTGGAAACATTTTTACATTTTTCCAGTACAAATTTGTAAAATTTTTCACCTTTTCCGACTACAAATTATCAAAATTTCCCACGTTTTCCGAGGACAAAATTGCAAAATTGTCCAAGGTTTTCGAGAACAAAATTGCAGAATTGCCCAGATTTTTCGAGGACAAAATTCCAAAATTTTCCGCGTTTTTTGCGGACAAAACTGCAAAATATTCCACTTTTTCCGAGGGCAAAATTGCAAAATTTTCCACGTTTTCCGAGGACAAAATTGCCAAATTCTCTAGGTTTTCCGAGTACAAAATTGCAAAAGATTGTCCACATTTTTGGAGTACAAATTGACACAATTTTCCACGTTTTTCGAGTATTCCGAGCACAAACTTTAACATTTTCCGAATTCAAAATTTTCCGATTATAATTTCAAAAATTGTCGTTAGTAAATTTAAAAAAAGTATATATTTTTCAGCGTCAATTTTTCACGTTGTTATTAGTCAGGGAAATTTTTTTTAAACCTGGAAAAGTCAGGGAATTTGGAAAGGAAATTTTAGGGGAAACACTGAATAACTGACCATCGCGACGTCTTCATCATCTGGATGCAAAAATGATAGAGGTCAAACACGATGCTTAAAAAGAACTTAAAAAGAACACGTGAACTCTCCGTGATAAAATTATCGAACTGAAAAAAAAATTGTAAATTTTAAAAAAATACTTCTTTTTGGGGAAATACTATGGATTGTGGAGAAATATGCTATATTTGTCAAGATGACGGGTGAAAAATTCGTCCAAAAAGTTAGTTCTAGAAGAGGTTGGAGACCACCTCTTGAAATAGGCTCCAAGCAGAAATACAGATCCTTGATTTTGTGTTTCCACGTGTTAATAGGAATAGGAATACGGTCATGGCCCATTTCATATAGGAACTATCCCAGCATTCGCCTCAAAGGATTGTGGAAAACCATGAAAAACCACAACCGAGGATAGCCAACACGGGAATCAAACCAGGGTCTACCGAACGCGAGCTAGCGAGAATGCTAACCACTCAGCCACCCTTGCTCGGTACTTCTTTATATAGTGGATTGATATCTTCAATGACATCTTTTATTTTTACATCCTAAAAATACATGTACATGTATCTAAATTAATTGAAAAGAAATAAGAAAACAAAACACGCATCGACCAGGAATTGAACACGGGTCTACAGAATGTGAGGCGAGAAGGCTAACCACTCAGCCACATCGCTCGGTACCTCTAAACCACCTTAATTTTTTACTACTGATTAATTCATGATTTTTGTAATCAAAAGAAAATGTCGCCTGAAATTTAAACAAATGACGCGAATCTACATTTTGTGAAAAATATATTTTTCGAGTAATTATTGACTTGTATTTTGTTTCATCTTTCTAATATTTATAGTTGCGTATTTACGAACGCTACTTTAGTTATGCTTCTTATTCGTAATATATTTAGAATTGCATTTTGGATATTTGAATCCAGCGTAGTTTAATTCTTAAATATAATCTACGATATCCTGAAGTAGTATTCTGAAATTTCACTTTGTGACAAATTGTTTTTCATTAATCCGAATTTAGATTAATTAATTTACAATTTTTTTCGATGAAATTACGATTTTTAGTTACTTATTTAAATGTGTGCCGAATCCTAATGTATGTCGCGATGTGAACATTTTTGAGAAGTTACACAGATTTTTCCATAAATTTGGAAAACCTGGAAAAGTCAGGGAAGAATGGTATATTTAAAAATGTCAGGGAAATTCAATGCAGTCATGGCGATACAAAATTAATGTTTCTACGAGGTTAACTTAGTACCCATTTTTAGAATAAAATTTGCAAAAAAATTCCACTTCCTCGGAGTACAGATTTGCACAATTTCCCACGTTTTCCAATTACAAATTTTCAAAATTCTCTAGGTTTTCCGTGTACAAAATTTCCACATTTTACGACGACAAAATTGCGAAATTTCCACTTTTTTCAAGCAAGCACAAATTTTCAACATTTTTCGAATACATTTTTTTTTCCTATTTTAAAAAATTATCGCGCTATTTTTTTTTCATTTTTAAAAAAATGTCTACGTTAATTTTAAAAATTGTCGTTAGTAAATTCAAAAAAATATTTTCCAGCGTCAATTTTGACATTATCATTGGTCGGGGAAATTTTCTTAAAACTTGGAAAAGTCAGGAAAGTTGAAAATGAAATTTCTGTGGCAACCCTGTAATAATCCAATGAACGATAAGGTGCCACTCTGCGTTCACTCTTCTGACGAATAATTCCAAAATTTCAAATCGTATACATTCGTATATACGAACTATAACATCAAAGTTTAAAATCACGCGCTCGTCCTAAAATTTTATCAACTTCGTGATAAATTCCAAGTGAATAATAAAACAACGGAATTCTAAAAAATGGTTCATTACATTTTCGTAGAATTGCATAAAAATCTCGTAAGATTTCAAAAAGTTTATCAAAAATTCGACCCATTTCACATAGGTGAACCAATTATTGCAAAACTGCGCAACCTTCTCATATACTTCCAAAAATTCTTAAACGTCCAGAAAATTCTCATCAAATGTTCCCAAAACTCATGAAATTTCTATCAAAACTCCACGAATTTCTTATCATATCTTACAAAATTATCATCCGATCCCGTAAAATTCTTGTAAAACTGCACCGTAATATTCTCATATACAGTGTATTTCCAAAAATTCTCAAACGTCAAGTAAATTCCCTTCAAATTTCCCCCAAACTCGTGAACCTCCCGTCACATTTTTACGTAAAACATGAAATTCCCATCATAGCTCCACGAAACTCGTGAAATTCCTTTCAAATTTCCACGCTACTCATAAAATTTCTATCACATTTCCACAAATTTTTAGGGTCAATTTTGAAAAATATGTCAATTTTTCACGTTGACGTTGGTCAGGGAAATTTGTTTTAAAACTAGGAAAAGTCATAGAAGTTGAAGTTGAAATTTCTTGGGGATCAACCCTGACGAGTTTGCAAGATTTTGCAAAATCTTAGAGAGATTTTACAAAAGTTTAGAGATTTTTGAAAAGTTGCGGGATATTTCAAAATTGTTGAGATTTTACAAATATTGGGAGATTTTTAATTACAGTTAAGCCTGTTAATAGTGACCACCAATAAAATGCTATGTTGGTCACTGTACACAGGTGGTTACTATACGAAGAAAGCGTGAATTACATTAAAATAATGAACATGTACACTGTACTTTTACATGTAGACTGTAATAAATGTAGTAAAAAATCACAAAACCAAAAAAATACAGAATCATCATGTCCAAGGGTTAATGAAAGATGTCATGTGACTCATCCGTTATCTGGTCACTTTATAAGGTACATTGACGATGTAAAAATTGCAAAAAAAGATAACACACACTGGTCACTGTACACAATAGACAGGTGGTCATGGTCACAATACGGAGAATTTTTATGCAGCAAATGTACGCTAGAAAAAACAATACACTAAAAAGTGGTCAACATAAACAGGTTTTACTGTATTTACCATGACCACAGAAGGGAAATTCCGTCCAAAACGTTAGTTCTGGAAGAGATTAGTGACCAACTATATGGAAACGAAACTAGCCAGGTAAGAGCAGTTGAATTAAAATTTTAATTCTACAGTAAGGATTACGGTCATGGCCGATTTCATATAGGAACTATCCCAGCATTCGCCTCAAGGGATTGTGGGAAACCATGAAAAACCACAATCGAGGATAGCCGACCCTGGAATCGAACCCGGGTCTACCGAATGCGAGCTAGAGAGAATGATAACTTCTAAGCCACTTTGCTCGGTATCTTTCTAGATATAAAAATCTTCATAAATATGAGCATTAGTATTTAAAACAGTGTTTTCCCAGACCTGGAAAACCTGGAAAAGTTAAGGAACTTGAAAATAACCTGGGAAAGTCACGCAACGCAGTCACTATGATCCGAAAGTAATACTTCTACGAGGTTAGCTCAGGGCCCATTTCACAAGTTGAAATTTGCAAAATTTTCCACGTTTTCCTTGTACAAATTTACACAATTTTCCACGTTTTCTGAGTACTAATTTGCTAAATTCTGTAGATTTTTAGATAAAAAAATTTTTATATTCTCCGAGGACAAAATTGCAAAATTTCTCACTTTTTCCGAGCTCAAATTTTCCACATTTTCCGTATTCAAAATTGTCGTTAGTAAATTTAAAAAATATATTCTCAAGTGTCAATTTTTAACGTTGTCATTAATCACGTTTTGTTTTTTTTAAACCTGAAAAAGTCAGAGAAGTTAAAAATTAAAATCTGGGGGAACCCTGTTACTTTTTTTGAAATTTTTAATTATTATGTTTTTTATTTATTTTATTTTTGGTCATGTTTTGGAAGGTCATTTCTTGGGCAAAAAATGACCAAAAAATGACGTCTTTTTTTTGCCAGGACGTTTGGATTCGTAAGTTTTAGCTCCGATCGCGGATCAGATCCCCGATCCGAAAAGAAGTAGTTTTTTGAGTTACATGATCAAAGTCTTTGTTTTCAGCCATGATTTGACCGGATGTTCCGATGGATTTCAAGCATTTACTATAAAGATGAACCGTCTAATATTCCGCGAGGGAGGGGGGTAAATTACAAATGTCCACGTAATCACATGCACTCTTTTTGCACTTTGCTATTGCTAATTAATATTATTAATACCTAAAGTTTAAAAGGTTCGCGTCATTAAAAACAACCATTTCATTGTTTAACAATAATAAATCAGGGTACCTCCAGATCTGGAAAACCTGGAAAAGTCAGAGAAGTTGAAAATGTTTGAAAAACTCAGGAAGATCTCAGGGAAGAATGGCTTATTTTCTAAAATTTAGGGAAATTCCACGTAGTCACGTTGTTGCCATTCTATTTTCCGGGTACAAATTTGCAAAATAATTTCCATGATTTACGAGGACAAAACTGAAAAACTTTCCTACTTTTTCCCGAG
Source organism: Ommatoiulus sabulosus (assembly GCA_034697705.1). Lineage (NCBI taxonomy): Eukaryota > Metazoa > Arthropoda > Diplopoda > Julida > Julidae > Ommatoiulus > Ommatoiulus sabulosus. The sequence goes on along the minus strand of JAQGAO010006516.1, from coordinate 1,874 downwards.
GTCAAATTTGCAAAATTCTGCACGTTTACAGAGTACAATTGTGCAAAATTGTCCACGTTTTTGAAACCTCCGAGGACAAATTAGCAACATTTCCTAGGTTTTTCTAGCACGCATTTTCCGAATACAAAATTGTCCATTTTTCAAAATATTTTCATGCAAATGTTTATAATTTTTTTGCATTTTTTTCTGTTAATTTTCAAATTTGCCATTAGTAAATTTTGCAAAATATTTTCCTTCAGCATTCTCATTGTTCAGGAAATTTTTTTTATTCCTTGAAAGTTTTGGAAATGCCACACAGCAACTCTAGAGGGCGCCACCATACAGAAGGAAGAAATCACTGTCTTTTGCCACTGACCAATTAGGTCAAGCCCTTGTACCTTCTGCTACTTGAGCCCCCATTTTCTGTGACCTGAATAAATCCCTTCTACTCTAACCTTCAACCAGTGTGGGCGTGCTTTTTCTCTCTCCAACAGAAAACAACAGGTTATGGGCCCAGCACGCTTCCACTGCGCATTTTAGCAATGGTGAATGGACAAGACTGCAATCCAACTGCATCCAGCTCAAATTGAACTTTAGAGAAAATCTTTTCAAGGATTCCAACAAAGAACAAGGGACTGGACCACGTGACAACTGTACTTCAAAATTTTTCACCAAGAAAAAGGGATTCGTCCAAGTAAACATCCAAAATCAAAATGGCTGACACTTATAAAATCGAGAAACTCTCAAACGAAAACTACAGCACGTGGAAAATGCAGATAAAAGCAGTATGTGTAGCAAGAAGTACGTGGGAAACTTTGTCGATTAAATCTAAACGTCCTGACGTCGACCAATCCAATCCTGCATCAGTGGAAGAAGCCAAAGCATGGGATCAAGCCGACCAAAAGCAGAAAGCGATTTGTTGCTGTCTTTAACGACCCCACAAGTGAAGCAACTACGAGGCTTATCCGGAGCCCACAACATGTGGATGAAACTCCGCAAAATCCATGAGGACAAAGGGAAAAATGAAATCATGTCACTGATCACTGGGTTAATGACCAAACGATTAACGTCCAAAGACGAATTGGAGTAGTTCCTGGATTTTTACGGTAACACAATCCAGGCATTAGATGATAAGAAGACAGAAATAACGACAGAAAAAATCGCTATTAGTGCCTTGTTACAGCATCTTCCCGAGAGCTTTTCAGCCGTACGCAGCACCATCCGTACGATGAAAGTCATGCCAACTTTCGACGCCGTTAACAAGCAGCTGGTTGAGGACCAACGAGGAAGAAATGCGACGAGGACTGATGACTCTGCATTGTTCGTAAAGAAGTCTTCCAAGCCATCCTGGGACCCAAAAAATTCATGTAAAAAGGACCGAAACTCCAAGCCTCGCAATAAGATTCCAAGTAAGTGCCGTCATTGCGGCCGCCTTGGCCATTTAATTAAATATTGCCGTTTTAAGAAAGAGCTCGATGCCGAACGAAAGACCGAAAAGGCGGCGCACGTAACGACCTCCCCGGGTGGCAACAGCGAGCACGAAGCTTTCCTATCATCCGCAGCGATGCCGGCACCGACGACCTGGATCCTCGACAGTGGAGCGACATCCCACATCTGCACAAAAAAACAGATGTTCACGGTGTTGATTTATAAGATTTAAAAATGCGTGATTACTTAAACTAAGCAGATTACTGATGAAGCTCGTGATGTTCTTTCTCTTCCAGATTGTAGAGAAAGTTCGTGATTGAAGATAAGTCTAACAAGCACGTGGATTTGCGAAGTCCCTTGTTTGGTGCTGGAATTCCTAGATCCGGGTAAAAACTCAATCCATGTAAATCTCGCTGAATTCTTGGCATCCAGGCTTCATCTTTACTCACGATTACAGTCACGTTGAA
>JAQGAO010006515.1:0-12216 GCA_034697705.1 Ommatoiulus sabulosus | reverse complement strand
ATCCTCGTCCTCGCTCCAACTTTTCTTCGAAGCTCGTCAACTCCGACCTCGTTGAACGGATCGAACCTCGTTCATTCGCCATTTGAACCTCGGTGGCCATAAACGGCTTTGGTGGAGTTGGAGCCATGGCTGTTGGGGAACCTTGGGAGAAGACCGTGCCAAACGTTTTTGTGCAGGAATGGTGAATTCTTGACGACATTGGACCAACCACCAGTCTTATTGGAACAGACACCAGTATTGGCCCACATAGGCAATAAAGCTTCCTGTAGTCTATGCACAGTCTGGTACTGCCATCCTTCTTGGTGACCTGTGCTATTGGTGCTGACCATGGAGAGATAGAGGGTACAATGACCTTGTCTTCCATTTCTTGGATCTCATTGCACAGGGTCTCTTCTTGCATAATTGGAATTTATAGGATGGCTGACATAGGGGCAGCTTAACATTAGTTATTGTCCCTATATTGATTTGGTGACTGACTGCGGCTCACTCGCCCAACTCTCCATCTTCCCACTGATTCACTGCTGGGCAATTTCCCAAAGTTTATTTTAATACTGCCATCCCCTTAGCACTGAGATATCCAATTTTTAGATCATTTCAATAAATTTCGCAGGGACTCGACGTTTTGGAAGGATCCTTATTACTTGTCATTTGCATTATGCCAGCTACGTACCCTCATTCCCGTTGGAATTTTGACCAGCTTTTCCATGAAGTTATGAAGCTTTATGAGTATTTCTTGGCTTTATCCTGCTCTTGTTACTGCTAAACCCTTGTTTCTATTGAAGCTTTTCACTATGACTGGAAATTTATTATTTTAATTACCAGAGATATATTTTCCTCTTGTTGTAGCAGAGCGCATGCTGGGCAGAATGTTGTCCCTATAAAAACAGCTAGCAGTATTGGTAACTGCCCACAGTTCAAAACATGTAGATCCTCAGCATTTTGAGGTTAAAACAACTTCAATTCTTTCTTGAAACAATCCTTTATTGGTTTTAATCCTCAATAAACAATGATCTCCATTTGTAGATTGTTTGACTGGAACCATCCATGTCAGTTCAGTTTCAGTGGGCCAAGCAAGCGAGTGACAACGCAAAGGGGAGGTTGCAACAAATGGCCACTAGGTGGCACCACTTTCAGGCTAGATTTGGCAAGATCTGCCCAAATCTGGTTTTGCATCTGCATGACATCTGCTAATAGCAATTTCCCATAGCAGATGTACTGACAATAGTATAAAAAACTAATAGATAATTAATGAAATAAAACATTATACTTTGAAAAACGTCTTCCTCGAAAGGAAAAAGGTCGCCATAGGAGGAAGGTAAGGGGTTAAATTTTTCCTGAATAGTTCAGTTTCAAATTTCTTGTTTCCTATTGGGTTTTATCCAGCCACTAGAACTAAGTGCCCCAAAAACCCTTTCTGGGCAATACCTCTTAGGACTGCTATCCTTCCTGGTCTTCCTGGTCCTTCACTGGTTACTGCGTAGTATGCAATATTCGAATCGCTCACTGTATTGAGTTATACTGTCTAAAAATGTTTGGCCACACAAAAGAGTCACTTGACTAGCTATATCAATTAAAAATTCATATTTCTTTCCATTAATTTTACCAGTATAGGTTACATCGCCCTCAATAGCATAGTAGCTTCTCCATGTATTTATTTTCTGTCTTATTGTCTGTGGGCAGTGGCTACTCTTTTGTTCCCCCCATTCGTCCAGTTTTCTGATTGTTGCCCATTATTATTATTCCTGCCTTGGCTTTGTCTTGCCTAATAGTATCTAATGCCGTACCCAATCTTCTGGCACTCACGTGCAAATTGGCCAACCTGACAACACGTGTAGTCCCATGTATCATTTCTAAGCTTGGGGGTGGCATCCCTCACAATTATTCGTATCTCTCCGAGGGCATTTAAACGCCTTGAGCTCAATGTCCACCAATAGCACCACGCGCGTGGTGTGCTTGGTGCTCTTCACGCTCTTGGTGGATCTCGTGTTGCGAGGTCCACGCTGGCATTTTGCAACCTTCCCACTCTCAGCGCAGCCAGTTTAAAATTTTCAACTTTTTCGCTGCCCACGCTGCCCATTCTAGCAAACGCTAATCTGGGGCATGCGCAGTGACACAAAACCATTGATAAAAAGAATATGGCGACGAAAAACGAGGCTGCTAAACAGCTATGGTCAAATTAGGTTATTAAATCGCGTCAAATTTAAAAACTTGAGTCAGTGAATTTTTAGCAGGGTACCCCCAGACCTGGAAAAGACAGGGAAATCCAATGTTCTAATGTTGTCTCACAATCCAAAATTAATGCTTATATGTGTATGGTTGGGCCGTATTTACAAATAAAAAAAAAATTAACCTAATCCAAGGATAAATTTATAAAATTTTAAACAGTTTCCGAAGACAAATTTGCACAATTTCTAAACAGTTCAAGAAGACGAACTTGCACAATTTTCCATATTTTCCGAGCACAAATTGTCAAAATTTTACAACTAATTCTAATTGCAAATTTGCAAGATTTCCGAACTTTTTCAGCTGTCAGGGGCCGCGGCAAGCGGAACCCTGCAACAAGGAGAAAGTGAGGCATCTTTTCGGGCAAAACGGAACTTTGCCCGAATGATGATGACGCCATCATCAAAATTTTAATGAATTACGTCCTCATTTAATGTCTCGCCACAGGCGTACATGTAGTTCTGTGTTATGCCTTATTCACACTGGGCAGAATGAGCAGGGAAATAGAAATTCGTCTGCTCAAGCTGGTACAGACTTGCTGATTGCATATTCCCACTGGGCAGCATTTCATCAGTGGGAAAAATAAAGCGCTATAGCTAATGACGTGCAAAAGATTAAAAATGTAAAGATTTAAAAATTCAATCTCTGCACATATAAAAATGGATGCTGCTATAAATATAGTAAGATGCGAAAGTACGTAAAATTGCATTTTTAAAACAACTGGCACGCCTGCTAACATTTATCAATGTTGCTCCACTTGGGCCTACAGTATACATGTAGGCCTACAGTGTACAGGTATAATGGCCGACATCTTGGAGTGCGCTTACGTGAAAACAGGCGCAAGCAGAAGAAATAGGACCAGGTAATAAATAAATAAAAATCTAGCAGAAATTCGGCTGAGCTGTAGCGCCACCTACCGAGGGCAGAACGGAACTGAGCGAAGTGCGCATCTGCCACACCAGCAGCAGGAAAAATTCTACCCAGTGGGAATAAGGCATTAAATAAACTTGCAGGATCGCGCAACTATAGTTTGGTTTTTTCATTATCATTTACAAGGACAATTTTCAACGTCTTTGGGGAGTATGCTGACTTTCCAGAATTGATTGAAATAGCTAGCTAGCCGAGTAAACGAGACAAACCTTTGCAGTTTTTATAACACTGACTATACATTGACTTTTGTACCAGAATTAATAACGCTGTATGCGATAAACTACAGGATTATTACAAAAGAAGCATCGGGTTTTAAAAAGATATATTTTTGAAAGTATTACAGATACACTAATAAATGACACATGAAGAGGAAGTGAAAATGTCCAAGTTTTTAATCATACCATCACGACCCACAAAAGCTGGTGTGTCCCTATCAATCAGCAGCTCGCATACTCGAGCACACAGCACGCTTTCTCCTGCATAGACGCCATTTTGGTTACTTTTGGCTATTTAATATTATATCTGCAATACTTTGTACTGTGTATAATTTTCAAACCCGATGATTCTTTTGTAATAACCCGGTATTTGCGATGTGGGCGGGGGGGGGGGAGTGCTCCAGAGCTTCAGACGGTGAGCTAGTGGCCGGCTGTACATGTATTATCATTTCGAGAGAATACTAAATCACGAGGGCGCTGCGTAGATTCGGTAACTGATGGGCATCCAGAATCTGGGTGCATATTTGTAATTAGAAATCCAATTGAGAGCATCTACATTACCAGAACCGAATTGATTTCCCCCGGAAATCGATACCCTGACGGTGAGTCACAATGGCGTATGTGATTAGCGCACTTTTTTATGGGCATATCAAGAGGGGGGATTTGATTGACGAGAACCGGGATATCCCCTATGGCGGCTGTAGGAAGCCTTCGTTAGGCGACGCGTTGGCGCCCCGCAAAAATCTGCGAAGGTGGCAGACGGCGGGGCTGAATTTGGCAAAACTGCATGCAAACAAATCGACGTGCGGCGCTTGCGTTTTGACTGCGTGGCGTGATTATTGATGCAGTGTTTGCTCGCGCTTCGCAGTAGGTTTGTGGAATTTAATTTTGTCTTTGTGGAATTAAAATTGTAGTTGAAGGCATGCCATGTTCTGTTAGGGCGAAATTTGTTGTTGCTGTTGACTATTATTGCGACTTTTGTCTTCAATGGTGCTAAACATCCTAACCATAAAATTCAGCACCATCTTGATGTTAAGGTCGTCGGACCCTTAACAACTAACCCTTAATAAAATCTGCAGGTATTTTGAAAGTTGATTTATACAGAAGTCAATGCAAGGTATTTTAGAGAGTATCAGAAATGTGACTTTTTAAGTATAATTGATGTCTAATTGTGTGCAGATCAGTACCCAAGGTTAGTAAACCTCAGATTTTAACCTAAGTTGGTGCAACCAGCCTTTACAAAATGTAATTGTAAATGCTGTATTCGGCTCGGATGGTTTTAGCATGAATTTTTTTTATTATGGTTTAATCATCGTATGCCATAATACACGTTTTTTAAAAAAAAATTATATGCTCGTATATTTCAACTTTTATCTTACTTGCTCAACATCTGTAAAACAAGTAAATTACATGTTATGGTCCCATCCGTCATCTGTCCAAACAACAGATAGTTACGTGGTAAAGGTGGGTCACATTCTTACCACCCAACAAAGTTTGTCTTTAACCTACTTTTTTTTCTAAATGCTAGTCTGTGAAATGTGGAGCTGCTTACTTTTTGTGTTGCTGAAATGTTGTATCACAAAGACAGCAGCTTGATGTTCCGCCCCTCTTTTAGCCTTGGGGCAGCGTGTCAAAGGCGGGCTACCTGCCTTGCCTTTCAATTTAAGGTTGTTTTGACCTCGTGTCCAAGCAGGAGGCGAACGGCCTGACCCAGACGTCGGGGTTAAGTGTGGCACGTGGCTGTGCAGGGTTTAAGAAACTTCCCCCGGGATTAATTCAAAATATGGAAACGATGAGGAGGTCCTGATATGCCAGGCAACAAGCAAATCAATAATTTGTAGCCTTATGACTCACGCGTGACCTCTAGTTCGATAAATTATTTTGTGCATGTTTATGATGCCGTTTTTTAAATTTAATAATGTCTGGGGGGGGGGGAGGGCCAACTTCGAGGTTTTTTGTGACGAAACGTTTAGAGCTACTTGCCTTACGTTTAATTTGGACATGACTTGGAACACGCTAGATGGTGTTGTGTACAAACAGACGTGATGGAAAATTTGTTTTATTTCGATTCAACGAGTTTGCAAAACAACATGGATATAAAATTTTTGATCACATTTAATAGATTCTTGATTATCCTAACATACAGACAACACGATTGATTATGACACATTTTTTCCTAAAATAATTACGCATTCTTGATAAAATGGCATGACAATTATTCCAAAAAAAATGACATTTTGTGCTCCTAAAACAATAAAGATTTTTTCAAAACACGCTAAAATATTCATCACATTTTCAAATTATCAAAAATTGATCGTTATCCTACTTGATCCTACTGGTTTTTGTACCAGTTGTTTTATTAATAGTTGTTTTTTATATTTTACTACACCGTGCACCGGCATGAATTAGCAAACAGGACATCGTGACTATTCTCGGATTAAAAATATCGCTCACTTCTTGATATGGTGCTATTAATGAAGAACATTTTTATTGATATTACACCCAAAGCATTGCGAAAAATGCTGATGCTTTGGTTTCTATTTCACTATACTGTACATTTAGATGGCGCTGTAGATTTTGTTCATTATTAAACTTCGTCACTCGGTGTCTGCACATGTAGGGTTTTGATGTTTTCGTTAAAGTTCTTTTAACAAATAACTTAGGTTGCTCCAAATGTCTGTTTACATTTTAGTTGTAGTGCTATTGTCTGTGAAGTGTTCAGTAAATTGACGAAGTTTACATGTACTTTATAGCTGCTTCCGGACTAAAGGTCTTTAAAGCTAGTAAAATTCTCTTTCATTAGTTAGCTTTGTTTCCGGCATGCAAATGCGGAAGCTACTTTGTGGCTTCGGCTGAATTTGCATTTTTAATGTTCAATTTAGACGAAATAATTTTGGATCTAGAGCACGTTTGTACTATTAGCCGAAGCAAGTCATTTGGGAAGCCATGTCGAAGTGGAGACCCTTTCGGGAAATGGCACGTAATGCGTAGTGGAAGCATGAAATGCACTCTTAAACTCTCGATTTCCCATTTTTCCACCCCTTTCAAATTAGACCTCTTAATTAAACGAATAAATTAAAAAAAAAAAATGTAAGTGCCTATTTGAACAAACTGCGTGTCACGAATCAATCAGACCGGAAATTAAAACCATTTGGAACTAGCTGTAAGATCGAAGGGCTTCATCGGTTGCGTTTTCGTGTTACTTACTGAAGTGATGGAGGATGAGTCCTAAATTAGGGCGAAGGTTTTGTATCATTTCAGTAGTTTTATGACAAATCTATCATGTGGGTTAGACAATATACAATGTAACAAAATATATTACACAACTGGAAATGAGTTTATTTTATACGAGAAGACTTTGCTTCTAAGACGAATTTCTTAAGGCCGTCGATCGACCACGAGGCAATTTATATTCCGAAACTTGTTTCCAGATATAATTTTGATTGATGTTTCCCAGTGTATTCTGAAAAAAAATCCTTCGAAACTATGTATCCTGATATTTCCAGAATAGAAAATGATCCTATTAATCTGAGCATTAAGTTAGTTCTGGAAAGAAACTGACGTCATAGGTTTTGCAGTCATGCATAAGTTTCTTTCTATTGGATAGCCAATCTGGATTGAAATTAAATCACAGGAGGAATTAAAGTAATGTTGTGAAAAGTTAGTATTTAGCCACATTTCTCTTTGAAGCAGTGCTGTCATGTACTGTAGGGATATAATCTGAAGTATCGCTCCGTGTGCGCAGCAAAATGGAATCATTTCAGTTGAAATAACTTTCCGGCAATTTCTAGCAATTTATTTCCAGAAATACCTACCTTTGTGTGTGATGGCCTTTATTACAATATTAAATATATCAAGTATTATGATAGCAACAAAATATCGAATATAACAGGTATCGGGATAGCAATAAAATTTTGAAAATAACAGGTATGAAGATTGATAGCAATACAATGTTTATCTATAAATACAGTATTAGTAAATAAATATAACATATGAACATATCTGGCAGGAATCTCAAAGACATGATTTTACAAAATTGTTCAAATATATGCCTACATGTATTATACATTTAATATTTTGCAAGTTATACATTTACGTCAAGTCGTTGTCCGAGATAGCTGTTTAGCCCCAAATTCTATATAGAAGCCATATCGATGATTCATTTATCTCGGTTAGATAAAATGCCAAGTACTTTTCATAGTTGATTGGGATTTAATATTGAGTTAATGATCAATGGATGGGAGCATGAAGATAATAATTGATGGCAGGATGAAAGGAGTCGTGAACATACAGTAGAACACAAGGCATTAAAATATTTGGTCTTTTTTACTTTTCCAGTCTTTAGGAAAATGCATTTTCAATAAAGAACAACGAGTTCTAGATAACGGGTTCCTAACTTGATGGTTCTTTTCTAAAGGCTGTTTGAACATTAAACGTGTCGTTGGTATTATCGTTCATGATGGGAATTGGATCGCGTCAAAAAATAGTTTTAAAGCTACGTCCACACTGGAGGATACATAAAGGAATCAGTTGTTTCTGTAAACATAATTCTAAAAAAAGTTATACCAAGTAGAACCTTTTGAGGTACTTCAATTCACTGAACCTGTCTAAAGGTTCTCTGTATATGTAAAAGGTTGTTTATAAATTGAAAAAGTTCAATACAAAGAACCCTTTTTAAGAATAATTTTTTGAAAAGCAATTCTTTTTGGAATATACCAGTTCACGAAATCCAGACCAGCATCATCCATTCCGAAGTAGATATGTGATTATACTGTGTTTTCATTGTGAAAACGAAGTGATATCAGCCTAAATAGCTGCTATTACCCACCAATTTGAACCAAAACGTTCACATTCGGTAATTAATTAAAATATGAATATGCACTTGGTTGCATGTGTTTTCGTCCTGAAAATCTAGTGTTATTTAGATGTACAACTACTACGGCATAGAGAAAAAATTAAAATATTGGGCACAATAATTTGATCTAACCTAACCTATAACATAAACTGACGTCACTTAACCTAAAACGTTCAAATTACCGTGCCAAACATTTCAGTTTTTACTGTACACCATAGCAGTTGTACATCTAAACAGAACTGTAAATTTTCAGGACGATAGCAGCTAATCAACCGAATAGTAATACGTTTTCACAACGAAAACATTGCAATGGAGAAATAATTCAAAGAAAAATACCTTAACATTGATTTCATTTTGGAAATCCGATTTCCTCAAGCCAACACTTAAGCATGAAAAGAAAATGCGCGCAACATTGCAGTTTTTTGTTGTTTTGGAATGCAGCTTTCACGTTTCCTCCGAAAACCTTTAGAACTATGAAACCTTTCTTAAAGGTTAGTAATGATTATGGTGATGTGGTCGCCATTTTTAGTTGAGGTGCTTCGAAGCACCTTTATGAAAAAAGGGGCGGATTTTTTCCGAAGAACCTCGAATGAACCTCAGATTTTTTAGAGTGTACATTGTCCATACCTGGCATGCAACTTATAAAAACCGCGTTTCCAGTGTGCTCGTTTCTATATTGTAAACAAGCAACAGAGAACTCTGAAAACTAAATGTACGTCCTCATGGAGGAACTTCAGTAAGGCTATAAAGTGACTTTTTGTTGCTATTTGCTTCAATATGTTTCAGATAATTTTTTTACATACATCTTTTACAAATCTTTTACCTAAATTATTTACGTAAATTTGTTTCTGGAAACAAACCTCAAAACGGGGGAACAGAAAGTTCCTATGTTTCCCCCAGAGTGAACGTGGCTTTTAATGTGCATATTTTCACAAGATTGACTAGTATATTGCACGTGCAGTAATACACAAATAAAACCATTCATCGTGTTGCATGTGTATGTGCAATGTATGTGAAGAAGTTAAAGGTACAAGTAACACAAACAATGTTCCTCTATGTTTCCTCCAGTGCAGTGTGATCGACGAAGCTATAACTTTGAACACCAGCGTGTATTTTTGATAGCTTAGTTATTAATTGGGATAAAAATGTGGGCCAATCGAGCCACTCAAAACGCCTCCATGTTGGCGTGATGAAAACTACATTTTTTTTTAATTAACAAAAAGCTGCTTGAGCCAGATGCTGCGGTAACCCCCAACTCGTGGAGCGGAAATCTTGCAGCGCTTTATCGTTGAGAAATTGAGTTGCCAATTTGGGTAGATTGCGTACGACTTTTTCCGAAACGCTTAGAATTTCCCAGCAGTTCGGCTTTTCTGGCTAATGAAGCCTTTCCCAAAGGCTAGCAATTGAATGGCGCCGCCATTTCGCCATTAAATTGCGGTGGAAAAGAGGATTTTCCAATTTCAAGTGCATTCTGGGGGCGGGGAATGGGTCGCTGAAGTGGTGGAGGAGGCATTCCAAGCCCACTTTTCCTAATTTAATTGGATTATCGAATTAAAGCGGGGGATGGATTGATTGAAGTTTTCTCTCACTGACTCGAGGATACGGACAGAAAAAGTAGTTACAGAGCGTCCAGAAAGTGCTTGACATTGTGAAAAATGCGATGACAAATGAGAATCAACACTCCCCCCCATACATAGTTCGACTAAGTATTAGTGTATTTAGTGATTTATGCACTTGCCTTTCGATCGTAGGTTGCGGAGTTCGCTCCCCGGTCGAGGTTGGGGAGAATTTTGAGAATGTGCAAAATTCTCCAAGTGGTGACTCTTTCGGATGAGAGTTTTAAACCGAGGTCCCGTGTAGATCCCGTTAGGCAAAATTCACAGGTAGGTGACGCTGGCATATCCCCTGATGTTGGTGTTTAGCCTCGTAGCAGAAATAGGCCAGCGTTAAAAATCCACAACATGTCCAACAGCAACACTTATTTTAGAAGTTATCGAAAGCTGTTCCTTAGGATCCACTGCCAAAAAGAATTGTAGGTATTTCACTTTTAGTTCCCGAGTGTACTGGAACAAACTACGATCAAAGATATACATACATTACTGTAGTTACGGCCTCCACATTATCCGAGTTTAACACTGTTTTGCAGGCAGCGAATTTAAAGAACTATATGCACTTGGTATTCTAATGCTTCGATAACTGTGGTAGATTCAAGATATATCGTACTCTTCCTTACAAGGAATAAAGAAATGCCTGTCCAATGAAACGCCCAAAACATTGGCAAACACCTCAAGCAAGCATGCCATGCTGGTTGGCCTACCTATGCAAACATTTTATTGATGAAAAGTAGCAACAAAAAGTTGCATTACAGTACTCTTGACTGTTTTTTCTCGTCCTATTTCTGGTGCCGTTTTCTCTCGACGTTTCGTCAATTGTTTCCTGTAAATTTCCAAAGGTGCTACAGACAATGTTAGCGACGTTTTCTTTCAACCGATGTCTCCATTCTCATCACGCGCTTAATTATGAAGGCTGAGATTGAACGGATGCTGCGAAGTACGAAAATGCGAAAAATGCAGCTTTTGTTTTTCTCCAACGATGCCTGCTGATGCACAAAAGATGGTAACAATAAGACCTGCTTGAAAGGGGATTTACTGAGCGTGGCGAAAAAACTGCGAGCCCAATTCTTTTCTGCTGTCATTTTTGCTTCGACTTTGCCAAAGGAAATGCGCAACCTGATAAACTGAGTAAATCGGTGTTCGTTCACCTGTCAGAATATGCGGCAAATTGATCGTTACCTATAAACATCTATTACTTGACACACCATATTAATGTGGAATTGGTGTCATTATGGTGGTGATGAAGTCGTCTTACTATTTTAGCAGTAGAACGCATTTTGGACAAAATGTTTACAGAAATGGGCCCGATCCACACATCAACGGCGTATTCCAATCGTCCACACTGTAGTGCAGTATCTTGCCAGTGCAAATTGATCACGTGTCTTTTTTTGTTCATTGCAACCTCATGAGTCATAATCCGCCATCTTGGATGCACTGACTACACTGGCTCTTTCGACGGTGTAGGCAGTGTACACTCAGTGAACATTTTTTGGACCAATCGAATAGTCCAGTACGGTGCACCGACTACACTGAAATATGCACCATGGACCAAACCGATTTGAAACTACGCGTATTTTGAAGCATTTTGCAGCCAGTTTACTGCAAGTTCGATAGATTTTTTTTCTATGAAATAAATAAATGTATGCTTAGTTTTTCCATAAGGTAAATATATTCAATTTTTCCATAAAGTAAATGTTTAGTTTTCCCATAAGACAAAAATGTTCATTTTTTTCAATAGGATAAATATGCTCAGGTTTTCATAAGATAAATATGTACAGTTTTTTCATAAGTTATGAATATTGAGTTTCACATTTTCTGATAGATTTTTCATGGGATATTATATATTTGATCAGATTTCCATAAATTAAATATGGTTAGTATTTCTCCAGATAGATGCAGCGTTGTCAGATACGTGTTATCAGTTTTTATAAGACTCAATTTTCCTCAAGATAAACAGGACCAGTTTTCACAAAATACGCGTGATCAACTTTTCACGAGATAAACATGACCAGCTGTTCACTAGATGAACATGATAAAATTTCCACTAAATAAACATGATCAGCTTCCCACGAGTTTAAGATGATCGGCTTTCCAAGAGATAAACATGATCAGATACATTTCCACGAGTTATAATAATGATTAACGTTTCACGAGTGAAATATAATCAGCTTTCCAGACAACTGATCAATTGCGGGTTTTTTGTTGCCGCAAGTTGGTTTTAGTTAAGATAACTAATTTTGTATTTGAATTGCATTGATTAATCCGAAGTTTTCCGTTCAACTCGTTATTTCCATGAAAAACGAATGATTCCCGTCATAGGGGCCATCCAGAAATGATGTCACGGCTTTAGGGGTTGGGGGGTATGCTGAATTTATGACAA
>JAQGAO010006514.1:0-12216 GCA_034697705.1 Ommatoiulus sabulosus | reverse complement strand
TATTTACAGTATTTCTTCTGTAATATTTACGGAAAATTGCCGTGTTTTTATATTACGGGTAAATTGCCATAAAATGGAAAGCATTTTTCCGTAAAATGTACGGAAAATTGTCCTATTCTTATTTTACGGATAAATTCCTTCAATATTTACGGGACTTTTCCTGTAAAATTTACGGAAATTTTTAACTGTGCAATTTTGGCCAACAATTTCTTCCGCATGTTATAATTTTCTAGAATTTGTTTATTTGCATATATCTCTATACAAGTTTCTTAGCCTGAATTTCTCTGATTTTTTAAAATTGTCTTACGCGATAACTCCACATTAATTTGCCAGAATTCACTGCATACGTTGTCTGTAAAGTAGGATTTGAAATTTCCTGATTCTGGTTAAATATCCCAATTTTTCCAATGTAGGCTACTGTAGTTTTCCAACCCCCTTATAGGTTTTCCTGATTTTTTTTCTAAAATGTCTGAACATTGGATGAACATTAAGATTCCAAACCTTTTTCCGTGATATCCAATGTTGGGTCAACAATTTCTTCCGCGTGTTGTATTGTTCCAGAATTTATGTATGCCTCTGATTTTTCAACATCGTTTTCTGCGATAAATCTACAACATTAAATTTACCAGAGAATATAGCTAGACGTTTTTTAAAATATCTTTCCAACTATCGTTTCAGTCTATTAAAAGTTCCTGGTTTTCCCTCCAGAGAGGCTATATCCTTTCCATGCAGGACAGCAGTTTTAAAAATCCGAATTGTTTTGCCTAAATTCAGTTTGTTGTTGACTAAAATTTTCCATTGCAAAGTTCTAAAAAGGGCACTGGGTTGAATTGAATTGTGAAGACCCGCGGATCGACACAATTCTATTGGGTATTCGGTGATGAGGCAAATAAAAACTACTTATTTAGAGGCTAGTTTGAACACACTTATACAATATTACAGTCCTGTATAATTACACAGTAGTTTTGTTTCCGCCTAGGGGAATTCACCTCAAACATGAGTACATGGCCCCTAAATGCATGCAACAGTATGGCACTTAAGATTTCAAGGACTTTCAACTGGTTATTTTCTTACGTTTTTTTTTTAAAGAATTGCGTGCTTCCTGATTGAGCAATAGCGCCTTATATGCACGAGATGGGAATTAGCGAGACTTCCTGTCCTAATCAATCGAAGGAAAACAAGATAAAAAAAATGGATAAATTTATGAAATAGCCATGAAACCAGCATTTTCCCACCATCATTTCACACTTAAACCCTACTTACGTGACGAGCTGTCGTCTTGGCGTCCGAGCTAGCCCCCCTCAGACACTCACGTTTATGGTTGGGTGTTAGATCACGCCACCTGTTGAACGATCTTTAATTATCCTGATGCAAACTATAGAAAATTACGAAATGATTCGAGCCTCTTATACGTTGCTTTTGCCTGCCCTACAAGGCGATGGTGCAACCCGCAGCCGAATGTTCATAAGCGCAGTCAAAACTCGTTTTCTGATCATCTTCGTAATTTCCGGTGAATTTTTCGAATTTTCATTGGGATTCCGCTAATCTACTGGTCGAGCTGGTCATTTAGATATGCATGATGACCTGTCTAGACCGAAAATTCATTAAGAAATACCGGAAAGTTCAAAAAATCTAAAAATAGATGTTAAGCCTTTCAAGTCCGAATTAATGTGCAATTTGGACTCGAAAGGCTTCAGTTAATTTAAAATGTTATTGAAAAAAGTTGTTTAAGTATCAATAGGAAATCCCCCCGAGGATACAAAATATACCTTCGGTTATTTTTAAAATAACAATTAGGTTGGATAATAATTCAAAATCAATTCAAAGACAACATGAGGCTGCGTTCGATTGCAATTTAACAAAATGCGGAAAATAATTGTACGGTGAGGACATTTTTTTTTGCTAAAATGTTTATCACAAGTGTAGTTTTTAGGAATTTTGACACTGTAGGTGTAGGCGTCGAGACTGCCTTAAACCACTTAGGATGATGATAATAGCAGAATTTCCCCATTTCGAAGTGTCAAAAAGGCGTGGACGTTTTCTGAAAATGTCTCACCACCAAAAATTGATTCATATAAACTCCCGAGAACGACAACGGAACTGGCGTTATTATAATTTTTATTTTAAGTGAACCAGTTTAACTCTCGTTGTGTTTTTTTTTTATCCTGGATTAAATTTTGGAAAGATCCACGCCTCAGCACTCTTAATAGCGTCCATTCCAAAAGGCAGAATTTTAACTTTTATCATGCCCCGAAGGAGCGCAATTCCAAGTTATATTTAGAGTGTCCCCTTAACTACCCAAGATTATTCGGGATGAAGGCGATTTTTGCCCGCGAGGAGAGGTCCGGCGACACTTGGCAGTCCTGCGGGGTGATTATATAAGGGGGCGGGGGGCATTTTTCGGAGGTCGTGACCCCTCGGGCAGCCAGGAGGGGCTAGCGAAATGCCTCATTTGGTAAACATGTCACTCGCTTTGGCGCTTTTCCCATGACACGTCTGCACCCCAAGGTTGAGCGGGGTGCAAAGTGGCACC
Organism: Ommatoiulus sabulosus; assembly: GCA_034697705.1. NCBI lineage: Eukaryota > Metazoa > Arthropoda > Diplopoda > Julida > Julidae > Ommatoiulus > Ommatoiulus sabulosus. The sequence goes on along the minus strand of JAQGAO010006514.1, from coordinate 9,683 downwards.
CCCCTCCCTCCCCTCCTCCAAATTAATGAGATCAATTAAAGTTGGGCGTTGTCCCTCCACTCGGTGTGTCCTCCTCCATCGCCGATAACACGTCAATCGTTATCATTTTTATTATTCCGTGGAAAAAGGAGCACGCTAAAACCCACCACCTGTCAACCCGAATTCACCTCCACCACAGCCAGTCACCGATTTTTCAATTAATATTTGGCATTATCACGAAAAAAAAAATTAATGGCGGCCGTTGGTCATTTTGTAGGGCGCCGAGAGGAAGACGAGGGACGAGGAGAGGCGGGCGGCCAAACGCAAGCTGACCGTGACTGGACGCAAGAAGATGGACGAACTGTACCACCCCTCGTGCGACCGCTCCGAGTTCTACGCCATGAGCGACCTCATGAAGCCCCCCATGCTGTTCAGCCCCACGGAGGACCTGGACAAAGTAAGTGACATTAGGTTGGGGGGGGGGGGGTCACGGGTCGAGGGTGGCCACGACGGGGTGACCGTCTCAACGTCCTTGCTGGAAAATTGTCCACGAGGTTCTTTGGACAATCTGGCATTTTGGTCCCAGACGGAGCGCGACGGACACCCTGTCAGGCGGTGCAGGGATTTACTGGCCACTTCAACAGGGGTCCATTTCCTAAATCACTATTAGCATTTTCATTTTCAAGGAAATCTTCCCTGAATTGATTAAATATTCCCACGTGCCCTGTTATTCTGTTTCCTCCTCAATTTCACGTACCCATTCCCGTCAATGGCTTCTATCACTTTTTCTTCCATTTCGTTATCTCCAACTCCCTTCTTCAAAGTCTTCAAGTTTTTGCTTATTGGAGGCCCCCTTTCTGCGATCTCATTTCGTTCCAAATATTACTTCCTTCATTATTTCTTTTTCCTTTCCCACTTTCTTCTCCTCTGCCTCCCTCCACCGGGACGGTTAATTCCTTCCATATATCTCTTTTTATACCGCACATTGCCTTGCAGATTTTTCCATCCAGATCCTTCAAAATCTTCAACCTACTTTCATTCTCGTTTTCCAATCCCATTTTGTATATCCCATTCCATGTTCCCCAATAACACGATATCAAATCCTCCTCCAATAAATACAAAAGCCAGTTTTTAATCCTTGTTTTGGATGAATTGAAAGAGGCTCATACATGACAAAAACAGTCGTGAGGATAGCAGAGTCTTGCAATGCCAATGGCTTCTGATCCATCAAAGTGTCCCTCCTATCTTTCCTTGGAATCCCCTTTGAAGCGGCCAGTGAGTGGTATCTTATAGTAAGGGCACTGTTGCGGGTTGCCAGCAGCCACTCCAATGTGAATTCCCTCTGTGTTCTTCAGATCACTTCGATGGAGTTAAATTTCTACAATTCTGAGGAGAGCCCCACCCTTAGGTGAGCCCTGTACTATGTTTTTTTCTCAGCAGTTGGTATTAAGCACCTTTAGAGCATCGCCCCATTATACTATTGAATACTTTGACGGTAGCGCCGAGAAAAAGTTGGCCTCTGAAGCCATCTTGCAGGAAGCAGCACCGGATCCAGTCTTCACCGCGCCACCGCTCAAGAAGGCGAAACTGTCGCCACCCAACGACCGAGGTGAGTAAACACAACAATTTCTTTATTTTTTTTTTTGAGTTCTTGAATCGATGTATCGCTTATGTTATCAAGTTCGTGAATTTCTACGAAATACTATCCGATAAACAAGATCTTTAAATTCTTGAAGTTAGTCGATTAATTGCTAAAGCGTTTTTAAAAGTATCCATGACCAAAGTTCTGGAACGAGTTTGCCCTTTTTTCCCCGATATTTTGGCCGAAGTAATCACATTACGAATGTTCCTAACCGTGTCTGCACGTTTTGAAACTGAATACTGTAGTGCAGAATTTACTTGTTCCACAACAAGTATGGCGTGCTCTGGAACAGGAAAGCCTCGTTGGTAGTGGTACTATTTATACATCGTACCTATAAATGTTTTTGAGCAGGGAAACCTGCTTTCGGGCTGCTTTGACCCCCTTTGGATCAGGATTGCTTTAGCTTTATAACGAACGTTTCTGTATGCAAATTTTTGACGCGGAAACTGCTACTTCTGGAGCGGATGCGTCCCGTTCCAGAGCTATTCAGTGGCTCGTCCTAAACTATAACCTGTTCTAAAGAGGGGATAACCTGCTCCAGAGCAGCATTCGGGTACCTAGTGAACAGGTACCTGATTTCGCTCAGGTTACGAACGTGAAGTGTTTTCAAATTGATTTCAAGGGTTTGATCCCGGCCCGGGCCTTCACCCCGGGTCAGCCCAACTTTGCTCGCCAAACTAAAGGTCTGTTGTTCTCCCAACCTTTTCATATTCCTGCAGTCATGCTTTACATTCGCCAAGACGACGAAGAGGTCTATACCCCCTTACATTTGGTTCCACCCTCCCTCGTGGGGCTCGCCAATGCGGTAAGTGTCGCTCCCTAAATCTAACAGCTTATTGGCCGGTGCCCCGTTAGCAGCTTCTCATATTTTTTTTCTTTTCTTTTTCGGAAATGGCCCTTTGTTCGGCAGTGGGGCACCTGGCTCTAAAAAAATCTAAACAAATTGAAATTTAACTTCAATAAAGTAATTAAAATAATGAAAAACAAAAAAATCCAGTAGTGGAAGGGAGGACAAAATACCTTAAGGCACAATCAATGAACCCTCTCTTTTGTTTCCGTTTGCAGATAGAAAACAAATACAAAATTTGCGCGTCCGACCTCAAGCATCTGTATAAGAGGTCGAAGAAAGGGTAAGTAGGGACCTTAATGACCAATAAGCCTAAAGTTTAAGATATTTTGTCTTCCTGGACATTTAGCCGCCCGCTAAACTCACCTGGGCCTGGGGGGCGCTCCAGCAGCGGCCCGGAGAAGCGCGCTAGCTTCACTCCGGAGCATGCTAAATGCTTTCGTGCTCGAGCGTCCCCTAGCCGCTGCTTGAAACGTGTGGCGCTGGGTGCAGTCCGCCATCTTGGATGCCTTTTCGAACACAAAACTATTTGAAATGGACGAAAAAGGCGAGATTTCGCTTCCGAAATTGTCCGTGAGGAGTGACGCACCAGGAGTTCCAAGATGGCGTTCTGCTGTGTGGTAGAAATTAGCTTTATCTAATTGCGGAATGCATGGGGTGGAAGGGCTTTACGAGCGTAGTATGGCGGGGAAGCCAATTTTTACACTCACATTTATTTATTTAAATTTTAAACGATCTGATGAATTTTCGTATTTAACATTTCCAAAATATCAATTCCGATAATAACGTGTCAATGCGAATTGGCCACTGTGGGCTATAGTTGCATGTGGTGAATGAGTTGTCTTGTTTAAAGAATATAGCCGCCATTTTGGGGATTTATTATTCATGGTCTAAGTTTGTCTTGACACGATATTTTAAATGGCCTCTTACCTAAAAAGCTATTCAGTACGAGCTCCAATATGGTTTCCCATCTCATTGTATTTAAGATTTAACATTTTTACTTGTCTGGATCATTTGCCCCATCTAGGACTTGTTACGAAGACAGGAATTATGACGGAAACTTTTGAACAAAATTAATGCTAAATTATGTCTTGGATCGGTTAGGTCTATTTTGAATAAACAAAAGTTTTTTCCCAAATTATTCATGCTGAGCCATCCCACCTGTCCTGGACATAAGACTCATGCTGCAAATGGTTTCTCAAATCTTAACAAGTCCTGGAGAGGTGAAATTGTTTCCCCCAATCCTGGACACGCTCGTTAGCTCTACGCGTAGCAATTGAGTAATGGGCAGTTCCTCCCCAAAATTCTGGCTAGGGTTGTCCAGGCAAGGTCAACACAGTGGTGCACAGTTGTCTGATTTTCTTTCATTTTAAAGGATTACAGTGAGAATGGACGACGAGATGATCCGGCACTACTTCAACGAGGACACTTTTATTATCAGCTTTAGCAAACTGGACGACGGCTACGAAGTCACTCTGAACGAGCTGTAAGACGGAGCGCCCCCAGGGACGCTGGATGGCGCCGCGGTCCGTATCGGGCCTCGCGGCAGTGTTTTTCTCGGCGAAGGAGGATACGCTCATTGGCTGTTCGGTTTTACATCATTTTACGATTGCTCCGTTTTGTTTTTTTCGGACAATGGATATGCTCATTGGCTGTGACTCGGACTCCTCCGTTCTTCCTCCCTTCATCCCCAGCCCTCCTCATCCTCACCATCCCAACTTCCAGGACAACCCAAGAGAGACGAGGCGAAATAGTCCCGTCGCATCTTTGCTACGTCAGCGCTGCCCGTTTCTCTAGTCTGCAGCAGCTACTCGCCCTTTGCCCTCTCCTTTGGCCACTCCCATTCCAATCCTTTTTCGAGCCTGATGTCATCCGTTGATAACGTCAGATGAAACGGCCACACGCGTCTGAGAGCAATCCTGACCTTTGACCCTGCACGGTGTGCCACGTGGAAATCCATCGCTTCCGGTCGTCTTCCGCGAGTGCCTGTGCGCGCAGCCGTACCCACCGGGACGCCGCTCTCAATTCTTTTAGCTGCCAAATACTCTCGTTTATCCCCCTTACCCCTAAACTTTGACCCTTGATGTATAAAGGCGCCCCATCGCCGTGTTCGGTTTTACCTTGTTGGGACCCCCGAGGAGGGCCATTGGAAGGCCGCATCTGTGCTGTGGCAGTCGGTGATCGGTACTAGTACGCCGGGCGAACTTTGACCCCTGACCCCGTCCCCAACCATTTTTTATTCTGCCAAAATGTATCCTTAAGCGCATCTAATCAATCGGTGTGGCCACACGCAATCACGAATACAACGAAGAGGACGCGTTCGAATACTATGTGATAACCTCTCCCTTGACCTTTCACCTCCATCCCTCCCTCCCTCCTCTCTCGTCACACCTTTGACCTTTCAACCATGGATTTTTCGCGATTTTCTACTTGTTCGTGCTTTGACAGTGTCCGGTCAGCAGGTAAGGCGTGGCGCTGCGTGCGTGCATTTGAGGTGGTGACTGGTGACCCCAGGGTCAAATTTGTGGGTGATAGGAGAGGGTAGCATCAGTTTTGAATTCTTCTCTCACTCTCTACAATGAAAATCCGAAAATCTTGCTACCCTATTTTGATCAACCAGACTCGAGTCGATGATCTGTTTTTCGCTAAAGAGGGGGGGGGGGTACTCTGTCTGTCCAGTTTGATCCAGAGTTAGCGGAGGTCAAAGGGCACACCTCACCTGCCGCATGTACAGGCCACCGGTTGAACCCATTTTAGCCTGCACCTCAAGACTTTTACATATTCCATCTTTTCACAAACTACTCGAACGCTTCCTGGCGGTCATTACCGCTATACTTAATTCCCATCACGTAAACTTTGACCTCTGACACGATTTTCGCTCCTTTTTTGTAATTGACACATTATGCTCATGTATTAGTTGAATGATCGCCCGTCCAGCCCCTGCTTTTTTTTAAACGTGTAGCCTGTTATAGCGAGGACTTGTTAACCCTTGACCCTTTGTTATCAGCCTCTCATTCAACCCGAGACGGTGTCAAACCCTGCCATATAAGAATATCATAGTTTTTATCGTTGTTTATATCCCCCACTCCCTTTGGCGCGCCCTCTGGGGGCCGTGCACAGGTGCCAAATGCAGCGAGTGCTGGACGTCAGCGTGACCTTTCACACGAGATGACTTCAATCGATTTATGTTACGGATATTTTGGCTTCACCGGGTCGGCTTGACACACTACTTTATTCATGAACTCCCACTGGTTAATCATGAAAAAAATTCACTTGAATCCTTTTGAATCATTGATCGCATGATTCCTGCTGAATCAAATTCCGTTTGTTTCTAAAGATTTTATGCAATAATTATTTGTTGCTTCATGATTCAAACATATAAAGTAAATCTAAAGAAATCCTGTTTAATCATGATTGAAAATTCAATATGAATCTGATTCGAAATGATCACTAGTTGATTAAAGCGAATCTCACGATGCTAAATCACATCTAGTTGATTAATAATGTCCAATATGTTCCAGCTCCGAACTGACCGAAGGGACCTGGCCGTATCTGGTTGAGGTCACCTCTGGCTCAGGTAATTTTTTGCAAATTATGGCGTCACCATAATTGAGTCATGGTCAGCACAGTCGGCTTGCAGCTGCGTGACCCCCCACCCACCCGCAGAAATGGGGGCGCTGATTGATTCGTTAGTGATAGTGCACCAATTTTCCCTTCGATCAACCGGTCAAGCCATAATTAACCCTAAAATCGCTCGATTGGTCATTGGCTGGTCAGCACTGCGGCCTTTCCCTCTCGCCACGTTTTCTCTCCGCATTTATGGGTGCATTTTGACCCCCACGCTCCAGCTGCCACCTCGGTCCACCTACCCTCATCGGTTTTTTGACACAATAATTGTACTTTTCAAACATTTTTATAAAGGCACTTTGGAATATGGCCTACAAAATTGGATTCGATAATTTCTGACCCCAGGGAACTCGGCACTAGAGCCGAAATCCCCATTTTCGGAATTGGCGGTCGGTTGCACCAAATTCCCGTTTTGCTCAGCTCGCGTTGCACAAAACCCAACGGTCCTTTATTTTCATCGATTAAGTACATGTAGCCTATATAGTAGTAAGTACGTACACGTAGGTGTATGTCTATCAGACACAATCTTAATCCTTCCGATTCTTCAATTGAAATACTACTTAATTGCGAGTCTTATACGTATCAATTATGTATCCTGAATTTGGGTTGATGAAGTCTACTTAACGTAATTCCTTGTGAATCTTACTTAAATCATGATTCCATTTTAATTTCAATTCTGATTCTGTAGGTGACGCCTACTTAACATGTAATCTTATTCACCATGAATCATAATCAAGCCGTATTCATGAATTTAAATACTTACGACCGTTGGATAGAGCTACACTGTATACATACAGTAGATACACACCATGAAAATTTGATTCCGAAACTGGAAACTCAGTTAACGTATAATGCCCTATTCACAATGCAAGGACCTAGGACTAAGACAGACGTGGCACATGCGCAGAGTTAAATTAGCTACGCCATATCTGCGTCCCACTTCCGTTCTAGCTGTCTGAGACAAAATAGGCAAAAGCGCTTAATTTCGTCCTTGGTTCTGGTTCAAAAGCACGGCATTCTGGGATTTTCTACTTGAAAAAATGGCGGATACTGTGGGTTATGAATCCGCACTCATACGGCGCTTTACGACATGCCTTAGTTAATGGAACAAGCCATTGTGAACCTCTCAGCAACATGAGACTAAGACAGAGACGTTTTCAAGATGGCGCCTGTGACCGTCTTAGTCTTAGGTCCTTGCATTGTTAATAGGGCATAAAACGAAACTTGTATTCCAGTTTGGGAAAAAAAGTTAGTTTGTTTCCTTGGTGTGTATACAACCTTTAGACTTAAGTTAAATGCTCATTTAAATAGGTTTGGTGCAACAGGCCCTAAGTGTACATGTACAGTATGTCTTTCAATTGTTGAATCCAGATGACTCCTACACTTAATCTTGAATACTTCTAAATAGATGGTCATCCTATTTAAACATCCTTTTGAACTTAGAAGCTTAATTTATCCTCATTAATCAGGGATGCTTTAGAGTCAAGAAGATTTAATGGGAAAATCATCAAATTATCCAAATCGTGAATGGTTGCATTTGGTTCGTAGATGGCACTGGTGTCGTTCTTCCCTACCCGCAATGCCCTTTCTCGTCGATCGTTTTATTCTGCACTTTATAATTGGCGCTGCTTTCAGTTTAGCCGTTACATGTAAATAGCATTATAATCTCTTTTTCTGGCCGACGCGCCCCCCTAGCGGAGCTTGTTGTTTCTCGTCTTTGCGCTTTTAATTTTCGTGTTTGTACATTGTACAGTTGTTGCGGTGAGGAATCTCATTTATATATTTTGAATGCCAAAATCCATTGTTCTAACCACGTATCCGTAATTGGGACGGACATTAATTAGTCTGCCTGCTTGCGCCATCTTGGGTTTTGGGGGAAGGGATAACTGTGATCTCAGATTTAAGGTCCTCCTCCGGACTCCGTAGAGGGTAACCCGGGTCCACTTTTACACGTAGTTTAGCGCATTTGCTTCCCAACCAGGTACCGAGCACGCGCAGCACTGAAATGGACAAGTCAAGTATACAGAACGATGTTTTAAACATGAGAAAAATACATTCCCCGTTGTACACTTTACATAGAATTGAGTTCTAAAATTGGTTTCGATTTTGAAAATTTTAAAAATTTCTGGCCAATATAATATAAAATAAGCTTTCGCTGTTATCGCATCATCGAAAAGGAGTTCCAATATGGCCGTCCTCCGTTTTTAAATGTATTCGTACGTTTTGCTCATTTGATCTGAATCCATTTTGACATCAAAGTGTTAAACTTGAGAAAAATGCTCACTGTTGAGAATAAATCTTAAATTTATTAGCCTCATCGTATTATTTCATCTCAGTATCATTTATATCGTTTTTGATTAAACATTTCCATAACATAAAGTATTAAATTGGAAAAAAAAATGCATTCATTCTCAAAGCTTTTTGTTGAGGTTGGAGTAAATATTTGTACGAGATATGTCGGCCTGCCAGATTGGATATGAATCTTATTTAAAAACGTACACATACATTTTTTTAGGGGTAACTTCTCGATTTTGAGCGAAAACATAGTCTGCCATTCAGAGGGAAATGTGTCCCAAGATGGCGATCATGGCACCAAGATGTTCTTGTTGTGCGTTGCTCGGTTCACCGTTGACGAATTTCCTCCTAGATCTTTTTAATTGGGAAATTCCCTTTCTGGACGCCCGCGGGACGAAAGTGACGTAGAAACAGAGGGAGGAGGGCTTATTTTTTTAAGAAAATGCATAATAATAAGTATGGAAGGTGCCTTATCTGACTTTACGCTCTTAAATATACATAAAGGTTTGTGATAATTCTGACCCGCCCTAGTTTTATTGCTTCGTGTATCATAGAGCCCGTTTTACATTTTTGCAACAAAAATTGCACCCGCCAAGTGCCTTGAAAAATCTGTGTAAAGCTAGAGAGTACAAAGATGATGTTTATTTTTCTGTTTTTCTTTTATGTTTTTTTTTCCAAAAAATGCTTTTTTTATCGATAATTGGATGCAGGAAAAGTTTGGAGATTTGTAGGTAAAATAAAAACTTTTCTCATTGCACTTAAGCGTTTTGTTGTTGCAGATGGTACATCCCAGATGAATCCTGGCATGGTTTAGCGTATTACTTTAAGACTAAAATCTCAAGACTAGAACTAATGTACGTTAATGAGACCCACTCAGCAGGACACGATGTAGGTCGGACAAATACATCAATTAATTGGAAAGTTTGAGAAATGGCCATGTTTGCTACTAAATCACACTTTTTTTGTTGCAAAATGTACATGTACATGTAGATCCGAGTTTGTGAAATGTTGATCATTTAGCATAAATTAATTGAAAAAGGCTTGTGAAACCAGCGAACCAATTCTCGTTGACGCATGTTTTACATTTATTAGCTTGCGAAATATTCCGTGCCTTTCGTGTCATTTAACGATGGAGGTCGTTTATTTTTGCGTAATGGAATTTTTTTTTTCAAATAATCAGCTTTGAAATTAGAATTCTTGGCTGATTACGGTGTTATAGGGTAGGAGCAGAGTTAACTGATTTCAGATCAGCTTTCTGCCTCCGATTACTAGCGCATGCGCATTCGCAAAAAT
>JAQGAO010006513.1:0-12218 GCA_034697705.1 Ommatoiulus sabulosus | reverse complement strand
ACCAGAGCGTCGTTAGAGGCCTTTCAATAGTTCCTTAGAAATCCGCAAGAGGATCTGATTAGCAAAAGGGTCAATTATCCCAATTTAAACCCCCGACATGGGAATCGAACCCGGGTCCACCGATTGCAATACCTGAGTGCTAGCCACTCAGCTACCTTGCTCGATAGGTTTACATGTTCTATTTTTTACTTTTAATTAGATTAAATGATGATTGTTGTAATTAAAATTGTTAAAGGAAAGTATATTCAGAAAATATAATATAAATTTTATATTAATTTTTATAAAAAAAAACCAATACAATCAAGGATAGCCGACAAGTGAATCGAACCCGGGTCTACCAAATGCGAGCTAGTGTAAACGATAATCTCTAAACCAACTTGCCCAGTTTTGCAGTGCTCATTTTATGGGCAAATAACGACCAAAAAAATACTTCATTTTATGCTAGGTTTTGGGTGGTTTTCCAATGAAGTCTTTTATGGATTTACTAATATTTTTGAAACTATTCAGATGACATAGTTGCTAACAATATATACCAAAAACCAACCTATTTCACATTTTAGAATATTTTGTGAAATGAAATTTCAAAAGTTTGTTTATAGATAAAAAATTCATATTTTCGCTCCATTTGTGCAGTGCAGACATTATGGATACCCATGAGAAGTTATAATGGACATGCACATGGATTAAATTATTAAGGATATAGGAGATTATGGATTAAAGTATTATGGACATCCATGTCAATGGACGAAATCACTATGGATTTCCATGACAATGGATAAAGTTGTTATGGATATCCATGTCAATGGATGAAATCACTATGGGTATCCATGACAGTGGATAAAGTTGTTATGGATATTCATTATGATGGCTTAAATTTATATGGATTTCCATAATAAAGGATGAAAGTCAAATGGATATCCATAATTATCCATATGATTTTTGTGGATATCCATACATCCATGCATGGATTTTTCCTCTGGGGCTGTTACTCAGGAATTTTTATATAAATAAAAAGTTCATACGGCCATTTTCTGCATATGGAAAGTCGTCTGATATATTGGAACAACTTTTGAACATAAACATGGATAAACCGAATTCCTCCTCGAAAACGAAATTTGCAAAAAATAAGATTTCTATTACAAAAAGTTATGTTACATTTCGAAAATTTTAAATAATTCATGACATTGTACGGTCATGGCCGATTTAATAGAGGAGCTATCCCAGCATTGGCCTCAAAGGATTGTGGGAAACCATGAAAATCCACAATCGAGGATAGCCGACACGGGAATCAAACCCAGGTCTACCGAATGCAAGCTAGCGAAAATGCTAACCACTCAGCCACATCGCTCGGTATTTCTCATTAATTTATAATAAACATTAAATTTGAATTGAGCGTTTGAATTAGTATTTCAAAATTTCACTTTCTGACAAATTGTTTTTTTATTAATCCGAATTTGGGATTCATGAATGAATGCGTTACGATTTTTAGTTACTTATTTAAATGTGTGCCGAATCATAATAGGTCGCGATGTTAACATTTTTGAGAAATTAATCATGGTTCCCCCAGACCTGGAAAACCTGGAAAAGTCAGGGAATAATGGTTTATTTTGAAAAAGTTGGGGAAATTCAAGGCAACCATTGCGATTAAAATTAATACTTCCACGAGGTTAGCTCAGGGCCCATTTTTCGTGTTCAAAATTGCAAAATTTTTCATGTTTTTCGAGTTCAAATTTTAAAAATTTGCCACATTTTCTCGTGTTCAAATTTGCAAAATTGTCCACGTTATCCCGAGTTCAAATTTGAAAATTTTTCCACGTTTTTCCCGAGTACAAGCAAATTTGCAAAACTTTCAACGTTTTCCTCCAGAACCAATTTGCAAAATTTTTAAGGTTTTCCCCCAGTTAAAGGTTGCAAAATTCTCCAGGTTTTCCCAAGGACAAATTTGCAAAAATTTGACACATTTTCCCGAGAACAAATTTGCCAAAATTTCCACACTTTTTGAGGACAAATTGACAAAATTCTCAACCTTTTTGTGAGTACAAATTTCAAAAATTCACAATGTTTTGTGAATCTAAATTGGTACAATTTCAAAAAAAATTGTCACCCTAATTTTGCATATACTCTGAAAAATGTCGAAAATTAGTCTTCGGAAATTCTTGAAAATATTGCGAATTGGTCTTTGAAAAAACATCGGAAATTTTGACTAGTGGAAAAATTTGCAAATTTGTACTCAGGAAAACGTGGCGAGTTTGTCCTCCGAAATTGAAATTTTTGCGAATTTGTCCTTGGAAAACGTGGAAAATTTTGCCAATCTGTCCTCGATCGGAATTGTTACAAATATGGCGAATTTGTATTTGGGAAACGTAATAAATTTAGAAAATTTATGCTTGTAAAACGTGTAAAATTTTAGATTGGGATTTGGGACAGCATTTATACGTTGAATTTCCCTGACTTTTTCAAAACAAGTCATTATATTCCCTGACATTTACAGACATGTTTCAATTCCCTGACTCTTAGGTTTTCTAGACCTGAGGAACCCTATACACGTATATCATGTCATGAATTTATTAAAAATAAGGAATTTCATAGCATGATCTGGATAAATCTAGATCATGTTTCTTTAAAGTTTGTTTTGTAATTAATCTTAATTAGTATATGTACACATCCCACGTAGAAAATGACCAAAAAAATGACGTCATTGTTGAGCGAAAAATGACGTCATTATGTCCGCAAGAATGCGAAAAAATGACGTCATCTAACACGAAATAAATGACGTCTATTTTAACTAAACAAATGACGTTTTTTTAACGAAAATAAAAACGTCATTTTGTGTTCCGAAAATAACGTCATTTATTATCAACAAATTAAAAAAATTACAAAATTTATCCGTATTAGATTTTAGGCCAGGTTTTTGGTAGATATTTGGTCATTTTGCTACGTGGGATCGGTTTTTTAAAAATTGAAGGTAGCCTATAGTAAAAGGTGGCCTCCGACCATGCTCGGATTAACCGGAGTGACGGACTAGCCGAGGGCGGACTAGAGGGGTTCTACTGTATGCTACAACATTTTCTACGTCCTTTTTTCAAAAATTTCATTAAAATGTGAACGTTATTTTTTTACAATGTGGTTCAATTTTTCAAAATTGGTTATATAGGCTACTAATATGACCAATGATGAAAAATTTTTAAAATTGTTTTAATAAATAATTTTTTTCAAAATTAAGAAGTATCATTATTTATTTTGTGTAGGGTAGTTTATAAATTTTTTAAAAAAATAATTCATGCAGGAAATACTACAGAAAAGGACACTAGCCCAACATGCCACAAGTGAAATTGAAGAGGATTTAATGAGAAAGGAATACGGTCATAGCCGATTTATTAAGGAACTATCACAGCTTTCGCCACAAAGGATTGTGGGAAACCTTGAAAAACCACAATCGAGGATAGCCGACACGGGAACCGAACCCGGGTCTACCGAATGCAAGGCGAGAATGCTAACCACTCAGACACCTTTGCTCGGTACTTCTTTATAACGTGGGTTTATATCTTCAATGATATCTTTATTTTTACATCCTAAAAATATGTCAATTAATTGAAAAAAAATAAGAAAACAAGACACGCATAGACCGGGAATCGAACCCAGGTCTAACCAATGCCAGCTAGTGAGAATGCGAAACACTCAGCCACCTGGCTCGGTATGTCCTTAAATCTACTAAAATATCCACATTAGTAGTTAAAACAGGGTTACTCCCAGACCTGGAAAACCTGGAAAAGTCAGTAAAATTCAAAGCGGTCATGGCGATTCAAAATTAATACTTCTACGAGGTTAGCTCAGGGCATATTTTACGAGTAGAAATTTGAAAAAATTGCCAACGTTTTCCATGTTTAATTTACACAAATTTCCATGTTTTCTGAGTACAAATTAGCAAATTTTCCAAGTTTTATCAAGGACAAATTCGCAATAATTGCAATTTCAGAGGACAAACTTGCCACGTTTTCCCCGAGTACAAATTTGCAAATTTTTTCACGTTTTTTCAATGTTTTCGCAAGAATAAATTCGCAATAATTTTAAGAATTTATGAGAGGAAATTTTTTCACGTTTTCCAAAATTTTCCACAGTTGTGAATCCGAATTTATACAATTTTCAAAAAATTTGTTACTCTTATTGTAAACCTAAACCTACGCCCCTAAAAATTGGATTTTTATTTATGGAAAATGAAATTTTTAAAAATTTTGTCTAAATATTATCAGAACATAAACACCTGGAAACCTGGGAAGTTTAAAGTGAAATTTCTGGAGGAATAACCCTGCTAAAAATTTCTGCATTTTTAAACGTATCGCCATTCTTTTTTTTTTGTTTTTGGACCGATTTTTCTTAAAATTAAAATCGCATATTTTTTAAATAAACGAATTTCGTTTAAATTCCTCAACCGACCGCAATCTTTTTTCAAAATGTAATTAAAAATAAATAAATTTACCAAAAAATGACGTCGTTTTCTGACGCGTTTTGGAGTGGTCATTTTTATGAAAACTTACATAGATGTGAAATAATACTAAATTTTTTGCAAATTTCTAGTCGAAAAATGTGGCAAATGTTGCAAAACTTGGAAAAATTAGGGAAATTCAACGTAGTAATGGCGATCCAAAATTTATACTTCTACGAGGTTAGCTCAGGGCCCATTTTACAAGTAAAAATTTGAAAAAAATTGTTCAGGTTTTCCGAGCACAAATTTTCAACATTTTCCTATGATAAAAATTTTCTATTTATGACCAGGAAAACCTGGAAAATTCAGGGAACTTAAAAATGACCTGTAAAAGTTAGGAAAAAATGGTTTATTTCGAAAAATTGCGTGTGTATTTGGAATATTGCGTTAATTTTTAACGTAATTATATTAAATTTTTTGAAAATGTGGAAATTTGGAAATTGTCGTTAGTAAATTTTAAACAAAATATTTTCCAGTGACAAAAATTGCAAAATATGTCAATTTTTCACGTTGTCATTGGTCGGGGAAATTTTTTTAAAACCTGGAAAAGTCAGAAAGTTGAAAATAAAAATTTTGGGGGATTAACACAAAATTTCATTGTTTTTGTCCCAGCGTGTAGAACCAATACACGAAAATAATTACAGTACTCGGAAATAACGAGAAAGGAAAGGATGGTCATGGCCAATTTAAGAAGGAACTATCCCAGCATTCGCCTCAAAGGATTGTGGGAAACCATGAAAAACCACAATCAAGGATAGTCGACACGGGAATCGAACCCGGGTCTACCGAATGCAAGACTAGAGTGCTAACCACTCAGCCAACTTGCTCGGTAGGTTTATGTGTTTATTTTTTTACTTTTGATTTGATTAATTGATGATTGTTGTAATTAAAATTGTTAATGGAAATTATATTCAGAAAGTATAATATAAATTTAATATTAATTTTTATAAAAAAACACACTCGAAGATAGCCCACACAGGAATCGAACCCAAGTCTACCGAATCCAAGACAAGAATGCTAAACTCTAAACCATCTTGCCTGGTGGCTTAAATCTGCGAAAATGTCATTTAATTACGCGATAATTTTTGTAATTAAATGAACATTTCGCCTAAAATTTAAAATGAATTTTATGCCTGGGAGGAAATTCGAAAGTATTGCAGGGTTCCCCCAGACCTAGAAAAGTCAGAGAACTTGAAAATGACCTTGACAAGTCAGGGAAGAATATTTTATTTCGAAAAGTTGTCAGGGGAATTCAACGCAGTCATGGCAATCTAAAATTAAAAATTCTACAAGGTTAAATTAGGGCCTATTTTCCGAGTAAAAATTTTCAAAATTCTCTAGGTTTTCCGAGTATGGCTTTTCCAAGTTTTCCTTGTACAAATAAAAACAATTTTGCACCTTTTCCGAGTAGAAATTTGCCACATTTTCCACGTTTTCCGAGTAAAAATTTTCAAAATTCTCTAAATTTTCCAAGTATGGATTTTCCACGTTTTCCTTGTATAAAGTAACACAATTTTGCACCTTTTTCGAGTAGAAATTTGCAAAATTTTCCACATTTCCGAGTCCAAATTTTTAAAATTCTCTAGGTTTTCCAAGTATAGACTTTCCACGTTTTCCTTGTACAAATTAACACAATTGTGCACCTTTTTCGAGTAGAAATTTGCATTATTTTCCACGTTTTCCAAATACAAATTTTTAAAATTCTCTAGGTTTTCCAAGTATAGATTTTCCACGTTTTCCTTGTACAAATTAACACAATTTTGCACCTTTTCCGAGTAGAAATTTGCCTCATTTTCCACGTTTTCCGAGTACAAATTTTCAAAATTCTCTAAGTTTTCCAAGTATAGACTTTCCACGTTTTCCTTGTACAAATTAACACAATTTTGCACATTTTTCGAGTAGAAATTTGCAACATTAATCATTAACATTTGCAAACATTAATCATGTCAAAATACACAATGAACGTTTTAACGTCATTAGTTAAGGATCCATTTGCAAAACTTTTTAAAATTTACCTCGTACAAATTTGAAAAGTTTAACAAGTTTGCGTGTGCGAGCTTGCAAAATTTTTCATTAGTCAAAACAGTTAATACTACATATTTAAAGCTATTCTATAAAATGCTGTCATATTGACGTCCATTTTGGTGACTTTTTGGTCATTATGACGTCATATTAGTCATTTTGCTACATTACGTGGAGCAGTAACCGAAAAGGACGTGACACGCGCCATCACATTTGTCCCTGAGGAGCCAGGCACGGCTTCAAAAATGACGTCATTTAATGAAAATAATGTCGCAATATTAAAAAAAACATAAAAAAGTTAATCATACATATGTAATACAGTATTACGTTAAAGAATTACTGGAAGCGGCGATCACACATCTAGGAAAGCAGCCCATTATTTATAATTCTCAATGGGAATACGGTCATGGCCAATTTAATATAGGAACTATCCCAGCTTTCGCCTCATTTCATCCTCCATGGTGGAGGGTAGCCGACACGGGAATCGAACCTGGGTCTACCAAATGCAAGCTAGCGAGAGTGCTAACCACTCAGTCACATTGCTCGGTATTTTCTTAAATCTTCTATTATCATTTTAACTATCTACATTAGTAGTAAAGACAGGGTTCTTACAGACCTGGAAAACCTAGCTGGAAAAGTCAGGGAAGAATGGTTTATTTTGAAAAGTTGTCAGGGGAATTCAACGCAGTCATGGCAATCCAAACTAAATACTTCTACGAGGTTAAATCAGGGCCTATTTTCCAAATACAAATTTTTAAAATTCCCTATAGGTTTTCCGAGTATAGATTTTCCACGTTTTTCGAGTACAAATTTGAAATTTTTTTCACGTTTTCCTTGTACAAATTAACACAATTTTGCACCTTTTCCGAGCAGAAATTTGCAACATTTTCCACGTTCTCCGAATACAAATTTTCAAAATTCTCTAGGTTTTCCGATTATAGATTTTCCACGTTTTTCGAGTAAAAATTTGAAATTTTTTTCACGTTTTCCTTGTACAAATTAACACAATTTTGCACCTTTTCCGAGTAGAAATTTGCAACATTTTTCACGTTTTCCGAGTACAAATTTTCAAAATTCTCTAGGTTTTCTGAGTACGAAATGAATTTTCGCCTGAAATTGAAACAAATTTAAAGCCTGTGAAAAATTGCGAAAAAATTAGTAATTATTATAAATATTTTGTAGTGTTGTATTTTCTTCTATCGTTCTAATATTTAGTTGCCTACTTTTGTATCAGGCCTTCTATGAGTTATTATATGTATGCGGTGTACGTGTAAATTCTGTTGGGGGGGGACCATATTTGTCTACCAATGTCCACTTAGGGGAGGGGGTGGGGGTTCAAAAGTGGTAAAAATGTGTCCACGTAAATTATGAATGGCTCCTAGGCCTATTTTCTATCGGTAAAAGCTATTTAAACGCTTAATTACATTGCAATAAAAATATGCAATTCTGCGCATCATTTTAAGACGCGTTTTATAGTGCTAAATTTATGGGCAAATAATTCCTAAAAATATCATGTAATTTAATGCCGTGTTTTAAGTGGTCATTTTTTGCAGAAAATGACGTCATTCTAGGCCAGGTTTTAGGTTGTCATTTCTAAGGCGAAAAAATTATCAAAAAATTACGTTATTTTTAGCCAGGTTTTAGGTTACAAATGACGTCACTTTTTTGTCATTGACGTCATTTTTGAAAAATGACCAAAAAATTACGTCTTTTTTTTCATTGACGTCATTTTGTGGTCGTTTGGATCAGTCCCTCTGAGAGGACTTCTTAATGGGGGTGCAATGTTTGTTCCAGGCCCCTTCCCTGGCGACAATTTTACACAATTAAACCAAATTTTTGGCGTACATTTTTCACAATTTTCCTCAAAACGATGTCAGTTTTACGACATTTCCCGCGTAATTTTTGGTAATATTTCCTACCAAAATTAAAAATTTTTAAGTTTACAATTGGTGGACAGTTTGGTAAATTTTTCATCAATTTTTCAAATTTTCATTTTTGACTAATTTGCACATTTTCCTAACGTGGAAAATCCACGTCATTTTTTTAAAATTTTTATTAAAATATGACCGATTTCACAAATTTGAACAAGATTTTTTGCGTAAATTTTTAACAAGTTACAGCAAAAACGATGTAAATGTTGCGAAATGTGACTGATTACGCAAAAATGTAACATTTTTTCAAGTGGTCACATTTAAATTAAAATTTTTAAAAACCGTCCAATGATGAAACATTTTTATTATTGTCCTACGAATAAAAATTCTTCGAAATTTTAATTTATACGGAAAATTTTACCAAAAATGAAGCGGGAAATGTCGTAACATTTTATAAAATTGACATGTTTTTTTGCTGAAAATTGTGGTAATTTACGCCAAAAACTAGCTAATTTAAATTTTTTAAAATCGGTCAAATATTAATTAAAATTTTGAAAAACCGTCCACGAAAAATGCTGAAAATTTTTCCAAATTGTCCTCCGATTAGAAACTTACCAAATTTTAATTTATGGAAAATTTTTCATAAATGTCGCGGTTTAATTTTGTAAAATTGGCCACATTTTCATGACAACTTTGAAAAACTGTTTTATTATTTTAAGTTATTCACATACTTATCAATATTTAAAATTTTGTAAATTTGTCTTTGAAAAATATCGAGCATTTGTTTTTGATGTTAAAACAATCACATTTTTTTTTTTGAAATTTTGCATTCGGAAAAAGTGAAAAATTAAAAACTTTTTCTCGGAAAATGTTTAAAATAGTACGAGTTTATACCCGGAAAGGGGTTGAAAATTTTACGAATTCATCCTCGGAAAACGTTGAATATTTCATAAATTCGTTTCACGTAAACTATGGAAAATTTTGCAAATTTGTCCTCATAAAATGTTAACCAATTTGAAACTTTACTCTGAAAAACTTTCAAATTTTTGTTGGAAAAAGTTGAAATTTTTACAAATTTTACTCGCAAAATTACAAGACTTCCAAAAACCTGACATCAAATGGAAACAAATTGAATCACTTGAAAAATTGCTAAACTGGTGTGTTAAGCAGATTTATTTTTATCAAAAGAAAACAACTATCGAGGATAGCCGACCCGAGAATCTAACCCGGGTCTACCGAATGCGAGGCGAGAACGCTAACCACTCAGCCAACTTGCTCGGTAGGTTTACATGTTACATTTTTTAATTTTGATACTTTTACTTTTACTAAGCGAATCTACATTTTGTGGTGTTCCAATGCCAAGGGTAAATGAGTACCCCGGTAGATTAGTAAGATTTGTAAAAATTTCAACTTTTTCCCGAGAACGATTCGCAAATTTTTACGAGTAAAGTTTCATAATGTTCGACATTTTTCGAGGACAATTTTACAAAATGTTCTACGTTTTTCGAGGAAAAATTTCCGCCATTTACCACATTGTTTTGGACAAATTTTTCGAGCTCTTACTACGTACGAGTTTTCAAAATTTTGCGCTCGTTACGAGTACGAATCTGTAAAGCTATTAATTTTTTACAAATACAAACTTTAACAATTTTCAACCTTTTCCGTGGATAAAATTGCAAAATTTTCAACTTTTTCCGAGCTTAAATTTTCAACATTTACCAAATACAAAATTGTCTCATTTTTAAAAATTTTCAAGCAAAATTGTCGTTAGTAAATTCAACAAAATATTTTCCAGTCTCAAATTTGCAAAATATGTCAATTTTTCCCAATGTCTTTGGTCAGGCAATTTTTTTTAAAACCAGGAAAAGTCAGGGAAGTTAAAAATAAAATTTCTGGATGAAACCTGTTCAACATAAAAAAAAATTCTACAGTGACAGTTTTATGAAAATTAATATTTGATCATATTATTGATTAAAAAACACGACTTCATTACTGTCCCTGTATATTCATTTTGGCCTTTAAAACTGGCTGGTTTTTATTATGTTAGGGGAAATTTTTTGTTTTATTAAAAGCTTGGAATTTCTACAGTTAGTTAAGTGGAACAGGTAGTTCATTGTCTCAGTAATATTTTGCATAAATATACATTCTGGATATGTATTTTGCATCAAAAGTATAGCAGTCACTAAAAATATGCACTTAAACAAATCCCTAAATGCATCAATAACTCAACATTCTCTTGATTAAAAGGAAATCATCAGACGAAAGCAACCATGTTAACGATTAAAAGTTTTGATGATTAGTTAAAATCAGATTTTGAAACTTTGTGGGTAATTCACCTAATTTAATTTTCTTTTGTCTGTTTTACTTACAGTTATAATATTCTGTAAGTTTGTGGTTCACTAAAATAATTTCAATGTAAAAATTGATAAAGAACATACAGTAAAACCTGTTAAACCCTGCAGTAATATCTGTTGAGAGTGACCACAGAAAAAATATGCAATGTTGATCACTGTACACAGGTGGTCACTATACAAAGAATGCCTGAATTAAATTAAAATGAACATTTACGCTGTACTTGTACGTGCAAACTGTAATACATTTAGTAAAAAAACCACAAAACCAAAAAAATAAGGAATCATCATGTCCATGTGCATTACACAGTATATTTATTACCTTATTACACATTTGGGTTTTTTAAAGAAAAAATTACCAAGTTTTCCTCGTTTTAAATGCTTTTTGCTTCTTACATCATGATTTCAGTGATTTTTTTCGATTTGAATAACAACGATTTGCTGAAATATTTGAGAACCACTGGAGTTAAAGCAGTATGTAAGGTGACTTATCCGTTATCTGGTCACTTTATGAGGTACATTGACAATGTAAATATTGAAAAAAGACAGCGCACACTGGTCACTGTACACAACAGACAGGTGGTCACTACACAGAGAACTTTTATAAAGGAAATGCAAACTAGAAAAAACAAAACACTAAAAAGTGGTCAACATAAACAGGTGGTTACTTATCCAGGTTTTACTGTATTAAAAATTGCTTATGTAATCAACAAGCTGTTTTCGAATTTGGCCGGGACATGGGGGGGGAGGGTTTACAAAATCCAGGCAAGGGCGGACAGGGAGTAGGGGAGGGTCTAATAACACTGAAAAATACTGGACGTCCTTTATGGATGATTCCAGAACGTGGCATTCCATATTTAATGAGATGGAAGTTTTCCAACGTAGCTAAGTGACCAAAAAAGGACGTCATTTTTAGCCAGGTCTTGAGTTGTCATTTCTTTAGGAGAAAAATGACCAGAAAATAACGTCATTTTTTGTCATTGTCATTATTTTTGAAAAATGAAGTAAAAATGTCGTCATTTTTTTGACCTTTGGCTACGTGGGTTGTAACCGAAGTCCTAGGCAAGGGACATGTTAATCCGGAATTTTTATATAAATAAAAAGTTCAAGCGGCCGTTTTCTGCGTATGGAAAGTCGTCTGATACCTTGAAACAACTGTTAAACATAAACATGGATAAACCAAATTCCTGCTGGAAAACGAAATTTGCAAAAAATAAGATTTGTATTACAAAAAGTGTTGTTACATTTCGAAAATGGGACCACAATTAAATATCCGTAAATTAGTTTAAAGTAGCTGGACAGCCCGGCTTTGCCCAGGCTGTTCAATGTTTCTATGCTAGGTGTACCAGGCGAATCGGAGAGACGAACTTTTTTACCATGTTAATACAAAATGAATTTATAGCATAACTTGAGTGAAGCTAATTCTTGTTAATGCCACTTGACTATGTTAAAACAAATTACCAAACTCAGTTATTTTAAACATGTATGTCA
>JAQGAO010006512.1:0-12218 GCA_034697705.1 Ommatoiulus sabulosus | reverse complement strand
AGTCGTAAACACCAAGGCCCGCTGACTCCTATAGCCAGTCGTAAACACCAAGATGGAGGCGTTTTGCCTTTTATAGATATAGATATGCACATGGGATTAATAAATTTAACAGTCAATATTTTCTAAGAAATTGCAGTTATGACTACAGCCTCCACAAAGGAGGAGGAGAGGGGGATGGGGAGTTGGGAATCTTGAATTCATGAATTTCTTATTAATTCATTTATAATTTTATTACAGTTGATTTTGGTGCGTGAAAATGAGCCCTATAGATTACTTTGACTCCACAGTCCATATCCGTGATGAGTATACCGCTGATCAACTTCTCTTTGAAGCTCAGCATTATTCACGCTAATTCCAGGCAGGGGTTACCATTGTCTTTATGAATCTTTGCCTCATCCAAAACTAAATATTATTACAGTGATTCAGAATGAGGTTCGGGCAAATAAAATTTGACGCTTCCATGCAGGTATATATTTATACCTGCTATTGGGAACCATACGAGAATGACAATCATTCTTATTGACGAAATATGCACAAGTTGGTTGAACAATTCACACATGTCCGATTAACAAAATGGTCATTTCTGCTGATTGATGAAACCCAATAACCCATTTTGACAAATTGAGAATGTTATACAAATTGTTCTCTTTCTTGTAGATGATAAGAGCAACGTACGGGAGTATGAATTGCAATTTCACCAAATGAACAGGACACCTAAAAACTCTGGCCAATACACTTTTGATTTTCGAAAAATCTAGATATTCATATAAATAACTTTTTGTGTATACAGTTATATGTACATGTACATGCAGTATAATGTAGCCTGCCCTGGACCTGCATGTATTCGTGATTTGTCGGTTGAAATAAAAGCAAATATGGTGAGTGGTCCATTCAAATCAAATGGTGAACAAACCAACATTATGGTAATTTCGGAATAGAAATCTGTGGATTTCAAACTAAAATTACAAATACAGAATATTGACCCATAGATAAGCGGGCATTGATTGAGAGAATCGAAAAACATGTTAATGTCCTCACCCCTTCTTAGCTCCTACAAGTATGTTGGGAATAGTAATAGAATCGAGCGTAGGAACCAAGTGTGATAACTGCCATCTGTATGTTTGTCAATATACCTGTTCCTTATTATTTCTTCAAATCTTCGTTAACTAAGGAAGAACCGATTCGATGGAAATTCTATTTTCCTTATAACGTTCAAATGTAAATAGAAAATAAAATTTTGTCAACTATGGTCGAGATGATTCGTATACAATTGTCAGACTGGGGAGAATACGAGGTATGTTTAGCTTTTGTTTAGTTATTAATAATTATATGCGAAGACCTGCAGTATACCAATGTGGAACGAATAAGTTTAAGAAAAATGAAAATATTATATTCAACATTTCCTAATGGTGTAAAAATACGAAAACTTTAAGCAACATGTGACATCCTTTGAGATCTGACCAACGTTTTCAACCGAACAAAATATAAAACGATTAATTAATTCTTAAGATTTTCTTAATCTATAATAACATTTAGGCAAAAAGCATGATTTTACAAATAATTGAAGCACAAGACTTGATAATAACATATTGTACAGTACATGTGTAATGTTTTGTAATTAGTCGGACTAGACGGCGCGGCGAAACATCTAACGTGCGTTATGAACGTTGATCGTCCACATTTCAAAGACAGTATACTGTCAGTAGAGTATACCTGCATTTTTACATTCACCGTTAATTAAATGTCTAACAAAGCTGCACTAGTAAGCAACGTGACTCAATTTTATATTGAGGAATAATGACTTCGCATCAACTTCGTAATATTATTTCAGAATATTGTTTGCGTGCCCAAACAATGCGTCTGGTTTGGTAATGGGGGCTCCTGATTTGTGAACGAAATTGGGCATTAGGTAAGTGGAGGAGAGTATCAAAATTGGACGGTCACAGGCAATGTTAAATGATCAGGACAACTGGAAAGAATTGACAAAAAAAAAATTATGCAAGAAAATGGAAATACATGTACATGTACATTCTAGCTGAATCCTTAAAATTGAGAATGTAATTTGGATATAGATTTTCGACAAAAATTCCTAGCACGGCGCTGCAATGAATTTTTTTTTCCACGCCGATAATAAACACGTGATCGAGCAGGGTAATTTATGTGATTGCCTCCGCTTGTTTTGACCGGTTTTCGGAAATTTTCCAAATCGTGCAGATGCTGACAGAGCAGATATCACTGCTCGTGTTGCGAGACACAGTATGCCATTATTCTCTATTTTTGGGGAAAATAATTGACAAGCTGCCACAAATACATGTAATACTTTTATATGGAAAGAAAACGAAGAAATAAAGTTGTGGGCGCCCATTATGCACGACTCTATAGCTTGCCTTATCAACGATATCCGTATCTCAAGACGCATATCTGATCATTGAAATATAGGTTGATGCATCCTGTCATTAATGAAACAACGGCGCTGTCCAAATTTGACTACAATCTTCCATACCTTGACGATTTTATTAGTAACAAAATAAAGTAACACGATGGCTGCCGCTGCGTTTGCACCTCGGGGAGACGGGTCAACTGTCAGCCTTGTAAATAAATTGCGAAATAGCAGACAATAAAATGATACGTTCATTAATATCTACCTGGATAATAGGAGCTAACCTCGAGTTCCCCTGTCAAGGGCAAAACGGGTACGAAAGTGCTAAAACGATGGACAATTACGAACGCATTGCGTTTCCAACAGGAACCAGCGGCTACCAGTGAAAGCGGGGGTGCTTTTCATGGTCACCGGGTTCGAAAGAATTTCGAGGAATTACGTTTATTTTAACGTTGAATTTGAAATGACAGTAAATTTCTGCAAGACAAGGAAGTGTAGACAGTGAATTTGGAATTAATAAGCCAATAATAACGTCCTAATAGTATCTGAATGTTACTAGATTTTTGGCGCAAAAACCAGTCTCGTCTATAATCCGTGATTTGAGTAGTAATTGGCTAAATAAAATCAAACCAATGTTTAAAAAAGTAAAGATATTTCATCGAGGGACAATTTGCGGATGAAACTGCCAACTTTTCAATAAATTTCGTTTTTTGCGATGGAAGCAAATTGTCGACTTCATAAATTGACGCAATTATGAAGCGTTCATGGTCACCAACATCAAAACGTGGCCTTCAATTACCACATTTACTCAACTCTTACCTACCAGTTCTTGGTATCCCCATTTTCTTTTCTTTTTTTCCCCCTTTGAAAACGAAATATACACAACTTTCCAAGGATACCTGTTGAGTGTAGATTAGTTATTTTCCATAGGAAATTATTTAAAATTTTTTAGGTGTACTCAGAAGTTTTAAAGGGGACTGTACATGTACAAGTTAAATAATATTGTAAGAATGATCGTGTAGATTGAAAGAACGTAGAATGATGGCCAGTATTGATAAATATTCGTATTTTGTAATCAGTACTGGGGCGTGGTTAAGCATGCCGTCAGTATAGTACTGACGATACATTGATTGCACTCGCATAAATAATCCTATCATTAGTACAGTATTGACAGTGTAGATGGCGGACTTCATTATACAGTATGCCTGTCATAAGTATTGAACGTGTATGGTCAGCATTTCCAAATTGCGCCACTATGTACGCGCGCATGCGCAGAATGATTGCGATTAAGTCGTCCATATATTGTCAGTTAAACTGATCGTATAAGGTTGTTATGTAATGAACGTGAATGATGCAACATATTTGGAGGTATTGACAGTTTAAAGGATATAAGTATTACTGATCATGTACAGTCCCCTTGCGAATGTCACTTGGCCGTCACGTCAAGAAGTCAAGCGCTTCTAAACGTATAAAAACGCAGTACTCACAGCCCGTGTCACAATCTACTATCTTGCCATTTTAGAGAGCGGTAAACAATTTAAGAGGTGGTTGCGTACATAGCCCATTTATTTCGGCCTACTATTTGTTCCGGTTTCTGGAGCTCTTACTTTCTGTTGTTTAACTTGACACTCTCATTAGAAATAGGCCATGCAGCAATAAAAATTCGAACGCATGCACTGGCATTTTCTGACAGTTTGCCGAATAATGCTAATTTAGACAACAAGGAATGCCGCGCGCCACCAGACAGTCACGGAAACTCAAAATTAGCACGGTGTTTTTCTACCATTTTTTTTTTGCATTGTATTGTGTAATTATTCCAACGTAATTCCTCCCACATCAGTTTCTAGAATTATATACATGACGTTATAAAACTATAAACGAAACACCTTCGCAAAATATCACAATCACGTAATCGAGCCTCGCACTTCCGGTAGAGTATGTTTATGCCTAAATTCGGGGAAAACGTAAAAATCGAAATGAAATGTACCCTCGGCGCGGGATCCGGCCGGGGGCGAAATTGAGCTCGTTAACGCAAAAATAGGCACAGCCTTTACCTTACATGACAACATGATGAATTGGGTAATTTCCCATACAGCTTTGGGAACGCATAAATCGCCAGGACAATTCATAAAACGAAACGAAATATGCGTCGATCGGCATACCGATCGTATGGGGTAATTTAACGTCCGCCGGTCCGCGTGTGCCATTGAAACCGTTGCCCAACATTTGGGTCACGCAATCGAGGTACTGCCATTTCTAATAAAATGATCCATAAGCTAAAGTATGAATTAATGAAGGTGGATTTCTTACCTAATAACTGACACTCGCCTCCGGAACGGTAATTAGATGAATTTCTAGCCCCTCGACGAACACACGCGATACTGAGAAAATTCGACCGCTTCCCTTCCAAACCACTTTCGTTTTGTACGCAACTTCCCGAGTAGCAGCTGATGACACACTTCGAATCGCACGCGCGTTGTTGTTACGGGAGCTTGAAAGCACGTGGCTGGAAAAATAAATCAAAGCTTTCTAGTCTCGGTGGCTCGTTTTGCTTCATAATCATCTGGGGGCGAATTGTTGCACAGTCGCAGATCGCTGATGTTTGTCAGCAGGTGGCGATGGCTTCTACGAATGGCAATGCTAATCAAGACGCATAGGTTTCTAAAGGCGGCTTCATCCTATCTAAATTTGGCATCTAACTATTAGCTGGAATACCTCGGGGCAATTTGGGCAAATGACAGGAGTGTATCTTCCTCGTCGAAAACGAAATGAAGATTGTCGTATGCTCGCGCACGCATCGACTAGACTTCGCAATCCGTATATTGCGCGATGTTTCAGCCTTGATAAATTCGTGTTAGCTTTGATTGGTTGCGAGATGAGAAGGGTATAGTTTTAAGACACCTCCACCGTGGTCGAAACCATGAAAAGTACGAGTTATACCCCCGAGGGTGTTGTTCAAACACTATACTGTGGTTCAAATAAATGATTTCGCGACGTCACTGCAACCACTTTTTATTATTTTAGTGAATACTAGTGACGTTGTCGATTCACACTATTAAAACGCTTATCCAATTTGCTTCATAATGATTTTGCTTTTACGTTTTATTGTTTGAAAAATAATCCTTTATACTGGCATATTATAATAGGTAATTACCGCTTGAAGGCGGTACGACTTGGGTACGAGTACATTTGTTTAGTCAATTGTCCCGCGAACGCCCACTTATACGATTTGAAGGTTATGGAAAATGAAATTAATTAGAAAACTGCTCTATTTATAATGCCGCACCCCCACTTTTAAAAATGCGCTCAAAGTGGACCTTATGCATGCAGTTACGTACGGGACTATATCACGTGATCTTTTCTCCGAATCAACAATTACAATGCGCCTCGGCACTGTCTCCGGGTAATTTTCGCCAATGGAATTAATGAATGAAATGTCACGTGTTATATGCATGCTGACGAAATCTGCATAAGGTCCATTGTCAATTTCAGGTCTATGACGGCATGCATTAATTAAGTTCGGTTAATGCATAGTTTCGGCTAAATTTCATTATATTCACTTTATTTACCATGCATTAAAATTTGCTTTATCTCCAAATCTCCATGAAAAATGTTGAGTTGTATCACTTTTGAAGCGGGTGTGCGATGTGTCGTAAAAATAGAAAATTTTCATTAGACAGGATCACGTGACACAATAATATTCTTAGCTGGCTTTAGCCCAATATTGAAACAAGTTGACAGACCGTTAACCTCCTTGGAATACATGCATTTCGTCACTAAAGAGACCCGTTACATATATGGCAACATCGACGTCAAAGTTATTTAATCTCCAACTCACCCAAAACAAACTCTATATATTGAGTTAAATTGGGTAAATCTTGGAAACACATAAGTGCACACAATGGAATATAAATTAAAAAAGTTGAAATACGTGATTCATTGATTATGCATGATAATCGGTTATCATTAATTCAGCTTATAGAGCGCGCCATGCTTTAAAAGCTACTTCCATCTTTTCCCTCCCCCACCTCCACACGAGACGGACCCTTTTGAATAGAA
This sequence comes from Ommatoiulus sabulosus, assembly GCA_034697705.1. Taxonomy (NCBI): domain Eukaryota; kingdom Metazoa; phylum Arthropoda; class Diplopoda; order Julida; family Julidae; genus Ommatoiulus; species Ommatoiulus sabulosus. The sequence continues at coordinate 5,779 of JAQGAO010006512.1, read as the reverse complement.
AACTAAATTTCTAAATGTATTTTGATTGCTTGGAAAACTATATTGGTACATGTGTGGGCAGGGGCGATGAAGCACTTTCGTGAGACAGAATGAAAAATTCTAAATTGTTAAACTTTTTCTAACATAAAGCAATGAATACCAGTCGGATTTGTCACGAACCTAGACTCAATCATACAAAATTTGATTGAATCTATAGCGCGGATGAATAACAGGACATCTAAATCAAAGGAAATATGACAAACAAAATTAATCGTCAACGACGAAGAAATTAGTTGCATTATGAAATCATGTTTTTTTGGTTTTTTTTGTTACCAAATTACCAAACTACTGCTTTGACTGATTAGCGCCAGTAATATTCGAAAAATGTTTCCTACTCATAAGGTTAATACGGAGAATTATGACACATTCCAAGAAATTTTAAAACATTATTGAAAAGTCGTAATGAGTAATTTTTGGAAAGTCTAAAATTGCATGGATTTTAATATTCTGACAAAGACAACAACGATAAATGTAACGAATTGGTCAAGTCACTAATGTACAAACAAGAACTACTATATGCTAGTTCCAATAATTCTAGAATTGCGCATAACAAAAATATAGTAACAAATGTGGCTGTCCTGTAGGAATTAAGTATGAATACTCAAAAGCTATACGAATGGCACTTTTTGCAGTGTTAAAGTCACGTATAAAAAAGAAAGTATTAATTAGTTTGTAAAAAAAAAAAAATAGAGCTGTTGACCGAACTCCATCTGGGCGTTTATCTTGAAATTCTCGGCTGCCAGGATCGCTTGATGGAAATTAAATTCATCAAAGAAAAGAAAAGAGCAAATGTTAAATATAAAACTTTATTGGAATATTTTCAATCATAAATAAATTTTAAAATTTCCTATTTTGATGAATCTACTGCCAAACAGCAGAGCATTCTTCTGATTCTGCAAATTTCTTTCTTACTTGCATGCATTAACATCTTTTTTCTACGTTCAAATAGATGCCATTAACTGGTTTCAGTAATCCATTTGCTTTTTGCCATTGCAAAGGAACCTATCAATTCAAATAAGTCAGTCATTAAAACAATTTTGTCCTTACAGTGCATGTATATAGTACAGAACAGGCAAATTTCATTCAAAAAGAATTCCAACGAGTTCATAAATTAATTTGTCAGATCGTGTTTTAATGCAAACAATGTTCTCTAAAACTCACCTCTGTTTTACTGCATGGAGAAACTTTATATTCTCTGAAAAAGTTGGCTAGTCCAATCTTTGCTTCAACTAACGCAAATCTCATTCCGACGCAATTTCGAGGCCCGACTCCGAAAGGTATATAACTCAAAGGATTGCGTTTAGCTTTATTTTCTGGACTAAACCTGATAAATATAATGAATACACAAAGAAGTTAACGTTGTACTGTAGTAATACATTAACACTAAGATAGTTTTCCAAATAAGTTGAATATGTTACCTTTCTGGATCAAACTTTTCAGGGTTAGGATAATTGTCCTCATCATGATGGACGGCATAGATTGCAATTGTCACATTCATATCCTTCTCTATTTGTATACCATTGTATGTACCAGTTTTTAAACAGCGGCGATCAGTCCTGCAAATAACATAAAACTATATATTTCTAGAAAAGTTCAAGACAATTAAGTTTCAATTCCTCAGAACTAAAAATGACATTTGCACATACATTAGTGCCGGTGGATGAATTCTCAAAGTTTCGGAGATGACTTTGTCCAAATATTGCATCTCCCCAACGGAATCATAATTCAATTTACCCTAATAAAAAACTTGATGAGACGAGATGAAGCGAATACCCAAAAGAATCGACAGCATTAGTGCTGGCGTTGCAAAATTATTTTTTATCTTGTTTATACTACGAGGTTGACTTAGTATGTTCATTTTAAACACTCTCTGAAGTATACTTACATATTTCTCCAAAGTGTCTTCCACTTCTGCGACAAGTTTTTCTTGACAATCAGGATTTATAGCCATGTAATAAGAAGCAAAACTTATTGTACTGGCAGTTGTGTCATAGCCAGCCAGCAAAAATAGAATGGAATGTCCGACCACAGCGTTAGGTGTCATAACTGAAACAAACACTGAATTAATAGTTGCACATTTGGTCCGAATGAAATAAAGAAACGTGTCATTTTATGCAAAATAAATCGCGTATTTTCTTGCCAGAAGCATTTCGATTTTACGTTTCCTTTTCTAGAGTTATAAGCGCAGAACATAAATTCTGTATACCCAGCCATTACAAGTATTTCCATACAATAATATTGTCACGCAATTCTTCCTATGTTCAAATATAATTACATAATATAGAAGTAACATCCATATAGCAAAGCTTGTGTGTAGAAATTCATTCTATATTAAGCAAATTTTCTCTGCTTAATACGCATTTTACATGAAAATTCATATCACGTACTTTTCTCGGTTTTCGACTTCCGTTCGGCTTTAAGTTCTGATCCTATATCGTAATGACTTATGTCGTCGTGCTTATTTTTGCCATCCGATTTGGAATCGACAAAGCCATCAGTTTCCGAATCCAACAAAAGATCGAGGAAATCCCCACGTTTCTAAATACGGAACGAACAAGAAAGGATATTCAAATTTCAAATTATCCATGCAGTAGAAAGCTTCACATCATTCTCAAATATCCATACTGCTAATTTAATTGTGAAAATATTTAACTTTAAGAAGAATGTCATGATAACGTGCAACTCAATTTAGAAATAAACGTACATTTGCTGGATCTTCCTTTCTCATCCCTATCACTTGCTTAACCATTTTCTGGAAATAGTTGAACGCATCCATTGGAAAAACAGTGAGACCAGTCATTTCAAATATTGCAGGTAACACAACTGCCATGAAAAAAATCAATGATTAATATGACGTACAATGTAATGCGTGTCATTAAAAGAGCTAAAACATGGATGCTATATCCTTACATGCAACAAGTATTTTGAAGTTAAATCGACCGGTGAACAATATTTTTGCATAAGTGAGGAATGGATCATTCGGATCCTGATGATTGATTTTATACCCAAAACAACAAGAGGCGATAACGTTCATAGTGAAAGAAGAAAACACGCTGAAAAAAGAACAATTAAATGCGTTATTAGTATGCGTAGAGGTGAAAATTGAAAACATAAAAAATATGGTTTTCTTTAAAAAAAAAACTTCGTTTCGACGCAATATAGATACGTCTTTTTCAGGTGTCAGACGCTGCAGTGACACCTGAAGAAGACGTTATGTTGTGTTGAAACGTAGTGTTTTTTGTTATTAATAAAACAAACTTGTATGGTTGCGGTATTTTACGACGTTTAATTTCTACGTAATTTAAATGACAAAAATAATTCATTGGGGGTAAATTTTAATATTAAACTAATAATAAAAAGTGAAGAACCAAGAAATTTGACTTTAAAATAGAATTCATCGTAAATAGTTAACTGTCTCTTCTCTTGTTTGAAATAGAAAATTGAGGTCAATTCAAGCAGTAATGTGCTGACACACTTTCAATATACCAAACTAACGGATAATCGAAATCGTAAAAAAGTTAAGTGCATATAGACGTAAATGAGAAAGAAGGGAAGTTTATTTGTAATTGGAAAGTATTTAATCAGCACTACCCGTACAGACATAAGCTGTGTTTTCGATCTTATTAGGAATCGAAAAGAATCGCACAGGGTTGCAATATTTGGAACCAAACAACAACTAGCCAATTTTCTGATTCGGCGCGCGACCTACTCTTTCATTTCCATTTCCGTTTTTCCATCTTCGATCGACTTCCGAATAAACTGACTCAACTCCCCACTGCATTCCTCTATTAGAACTCCCATCTAAAAAGCAATTCCTCGTGGCAGTCAATTAACGATGATAGTGATTGAGACCAATGCATTGCAACAACTATTTACCTGCTTTATTTTCCCTGAGGAAAATGTTGGGGTAAGAACGGAACGATGAGCTTTCCATTCGTCCCCATTCATCATGTTCAAGAAGTAACTTGCTATTGGACCAATTCCAGCTATTTTCTAAAAATCAACAATGATGCTAATCAATAAGCTTACAAAAACAAAAGAAAAAATTACCCCAATTTTATCAATTTTCTTACACGTCTATCAGCAAAATTATTAAACTCTCTAATTCCAATGGCTTTTATCAGTTCTAAATCAGCAGTATGCAATTCTGGGTTTCGACCGGTGTATGTTCTGCAAAAAACATACCGTTAGTTTGGCAGGAACACCTTACGTGTCTAATGTTCACATTGTTGACTGATTACTAACTAAAAAATGCTTACCCCCATGTTTTACCAAATTTCTTCAAACATTCCATTTCAATTTCAGCAACTGTCTGCCATAGTATTACATGCATAATATTAAGTAACGGTGAGTGGAGAAAAACACGAACATAAATCAACATTATATTTTTAAATTTACATTTTTGAACATGCCGAGCATATTTCCAAACAATGGATATACAGGTTGTGGTGTCTGCAAATTTTGGGATTTCCAGTATCCATAATTCCAAGTGAGATACCTGAAAGTTCCAATAAGTCAATATTTTAATTAAAAATTCAAAATGCGTTTTGTAACGTCTAATTTCACACAGCATGTATTAGGGATATCGCAATTAAAAATGTCTGCGTTTCCTTTTGATTGAGAACCCTGGATCTCATAACCAAAATTGCAACAACGTTTATGTACAGTATTTCATAAAATTATTGCAAATGCATCAAATACAAAAATCTATTACAAATCACGTTTTGTGCATGAGAAACAGAGAAATGGAGCACTTATTCAAAATCGCATGATTTTACTTGACGTAGGAGTTAATTTAATTTCATTTTCGCTCACTTTAAATTTTCTGAGTTTATAACCTGGTAAGCTTCTTAGGATGGCTTTATCGCACCCCACAAATGGCACTCCGCACTTATCGCACTCATTACAAGCAGCTGCAACTTTTTGGATTAATTCAATAACAACAAAAATCCAAGCTTTTTGGATTAATTCAGAAAATTTCATTTTGAAGTACAACTTCAAAAATCTGATACACTGTACATGTACCTTGTAGCTAACCAGATATGTAATCTTGGCAGCCTATCCAGGTGTTTCCCCATTACAAATCGTTGATAAAAACACTCCCAACTACTGTAATGTACATGTTCATAATTTAATTAGGGAACTTTAAATTGCCAAACCTTGCATAACAAAAGCATTTTACTAGAATCTAATTGGGGGGAAAAGTTCTTACCCAATGTCTCAAAATAACGCACGGGTTCAAAGTCACGTTGAAAGGCTACATGTAATTGTCACAAGTAAATCAAACCATTGCAATTCAGTATGACACAATTATGTTAGTTTTTTTTAAGACTGTTAAACGCAGAAAAAAACCGAACAGAATACTGTACAAAATTTAGCACTTAGTAAGTACAATAACATTGAAAGTGTATTTTAGTCTAATGTTGATGTAATTAGTCTGACCTACAATCATTATTCATTTAATTAGTATATTCACTATCATTAATATAAAATTAGCAAGCTGCAAAATATATAATGATAAATTATTACGTATATGGTATTAGCATTCTGTGACAGAATGACAGCTATCATACAGTACACGTACATGTATGCATAGCATGTATACAGGGTGAGTCATAAGTCCATCACCACCCTGTGTCATTTCAAAATTACTGCGGCTACTACAATGTGAGGTTGTGAGTGGTATACCTTGTTAAGGGGTCATTGTTTTATGTGATTTTCATTGACAATGATTTAGTCC
>JAQGAO010006511.1:0-12218 GCA_034697705.1 Ommatoiulus sabulosus | reverse complement strand
CATATTGACCCCCCAAAGACTTGTATGCAATGACTCTTGTCTTAACTTATAACATTTTCCTCTAACGTCCTCTAACTTATAACATTTTCCTTCTAACTTCAACACCGTTGCTGGAAATGATGCATGCGTCAGGTGCGACAACAACCTACCTATGGTCCCCACGATGACGAAAAGGATGCAGCAAGCGGCCGCGAAGATGGTGGCGCCCCTCGGGTAGAGCACCGTGAGGATGAGTTGCGTGGTATCCGGTGCAAACTGCGCGTCGCTGCCGTTGGAGGCGCTGGCACCAGTCGCCAAATGGTCACTTCCGGCTTCCCAGATGTGGCTGTCGCTGTTGTTGCGGCCGAACGGAAGCACGCTGGAGAGGTGCGCCACTGGCTCCATCTGTGCTCGCTTTGGGCAAGTGTTAATGTAACGTGTTAATCGCCTCTCTTGGGCTGACCAGGACCTTCGCGGTTGGGGTGTGATTACACCCCGCTAATGAATGTAAGGCGTTGTTTATCACTCGCGCTGAATTCAGACCATAAATCTAAAACGAAAAATAAAAACAAAAAAAAATCGTAAAACCATATGGCAGACACTGACACGAGTGCATGGCGTTGCCCATGAAACAGTCCATTAAACCCTAAGCGACCCCTAGGGGGTCACTCGAGCGCGACCCCTGAGCGAATTCGTGCTTGGTTTTTGCAGGTTTTTTGTCCGTCACTCGGTGGTTTTTGACAGGGTTTGGTTACCCTACCCCTGGAATCTGGTTTGAAATTATGGTTCTCCAGAGAAATTCGCGTGTTTTGTCATTGTTGATCCTTACTTCTGTTTTTAAAATTATTTTATTTTTATTTCTTTAACTTGCTTAGTTATTGCATCTTTTTTTTTACTGTTTAGTTTTTACTCATTTCTCGTGTTCGCTATTATTATTTTAGTTGCTTTCAAATACTCGTAACTTTGGAAACATGTCTTAATCCCAACGCAAATATGTGACTAAAGAATGTCAAAAACCTTTTACGACTACGTGCTGTGTTTTTAGTTATTATACTTATTTTTGAAGTAAATAGGTTTACGCGATGTTTTCGGAGTTTTCAAGGTTAAAATTTTATAGTTGCAGCGAAAAAAATGTTCTTTTTTGTTTTGTTGGTTTTACAGAAAACAAAATGTACGGAAACGTTGCCCTATAGTCTGTCCTTGCTTTGCGATGCTTTTTTAGAATATAATTTTAGGAATTATTTGCATTTTCTTTTAGACAACTATATGGGGAATTTCTAGGAATTGCGAATTTCACATTTTCAAATTTCCCACGCATTGATTTTAAACGCATTTAAAAGTTAATTTTACCTGTTGCGTGGATTCATTTCTAAATGGCACTTTTTGAATTTTAAATTACGTTTGCAATGTACGGTCGAACCTCGTTAAGACGAATCACATGGGACGTCAAAACTTGTTCGTTTGAACCGTATATATAGTTCTAAACGAAAATTATGAAAATTAAAAATCTAAATGAAATTATGCGATGCTTTTTTCGAATATAATTTTAGTAATGATTTGCATTTTTTTAAGACAACACAACTATATGGGGAATTTCTAGGAATTGCGAATTTCACATTTTCAAATTTTCCACGCATTTTAAACGCATTTAAAAGTTAATTTTACCTGTTGCATGGATTCATTTTCTAAATGGCACTTTTTGAATTTCAAATTAATTTGGTAATGAACAGTCGAACCTCGTTAAGACGAATCTCATGGGACGTCAAAACATTTTCGTTTAAACCGTAGTTCGTATTATCAGAAGCCAGTAGTTATTATTCAACAATAAGAACTAAAATTTCGTCGAAGTTTGGATGAAATTCTACCCCATGTACAGTATGTGAAAGGGGCAATTCTTCGCTAAAACGTACATTTTTTTCATATTATTTAACGTCCTTTAACCGTAACATAGCGCGAATACTTGGGTAACTCGAAAATGCATTCGTTTTAGCCGAATATTTGTTATATCCGAATTCGGAATTCCTCTTAAACGAAGACATGGATATTATTCGTCCATATGACACTAGAACTGGAACTGGAAATGAGTTGGTACTATCAGAAATTCGTCTAATTCGAGTTCTTCTTAATGAGCTTCCACTGTAGTCGAAATTAACACTTTATTTGGAAACATTGAAATGCGCAATTCCCAATTCCAAGTTATTTCCTCTTCGCTATCTAAATAGGAAATAAAATTCGTGACGAAATGTCAAGAAATATGTAATAAACAATTCTGAGTTTGGGATCGCATTCATGTGCAAGAGGATATGATTATTAACATTTTGACATTGCGAAGTAAAGCACACGTTCGTTTATTTGGTTTTTGACATTCTTTAGTCAAATATTTGTGTCGGGGTTGAGGCATTGTTGTCGAAGTTACGATTATTTGAAATGGGAGCAGGTAAAATATGAAATAGTTTCCCAATTTCCCTGCACCATAGCGAAACTTATATGACATAACTTTTAAGATCCATGTTTACATTTTCACACGCTGCTTTTTAGCATCTTTGTATAGTTCTATTCATTCATTGAAGACTGATTTTTTGTAATGCTTTAGTTACAAGTTTCGAGTTGCTACGCTATAATTATCAATGATCTACGCTGGGCAGTTTTTTGTAACTTTTTTTATTTTTTATTGCATAATTTTATGAGATCTTGTCATAGCCAGCCCTATACTTAATGTTTTTGTTGCGTGCTTCGCTGCCTCATTTTATTGCGCAACCCCAAATTTAATGTCGTGAGAAAGTTGAGAAGTTACACGCACCACTGACTGCGGCCATTGTTGCCTCTAATTGGAACATTTGTTTTAATCGATTATTTATAATTTGTCGTTTAACTTTGTTGTCTCAGAGCCGACCGATTATTTACTTTGACGTCGCTTAATGCAATTGCGGCGATCGACTTATTCCGGAAGTACCCTCTCTGACGCCATCTTTGCTGGTTGTGCCTTCTGCACGTTTTGCTTTGCAACTCGCCCTTCGTTCGGAATTATTAGTTCTGTAAACGATATGTTCTTGAATAACATCTTTTAAGATTGAAACTTTTTAAGAAATAATTTCATCATTTGGATGATTTTTGGATGATGATTGGATAATTTTGCGGTATTTTTAGGGAAATTATTAGGGGAAGCAATTTAATCAAATTGTTTCATTGTTTGCGTATTATAGTTTCATGCTATGCCGCAAAAGTGATAATTCGTTTAATTAAAATCTCGTGAAAGGTAAAATGTCATGTTTTAAAGCTTTCGAATGTTTTGAAAATCTTCCTTTATGCAAAATTGTGTACCCCTGTATACAATGAATCTTGAAAATATTTTGAATGTTTTTTAAGAAGCTTTTTTAAAGTTTCTTAAAAAAAAGGTTTTGTTTTTTAAAATATGTTCAGCCACAGTAGGCGTACTTATGAAGCGGTCAGTTATCTTTTTGAACCCTCTTTGAAATCTGACTGCAGTGCTTATGTCTGCTAGTTTAAAAAATATTCCGAAATTCGTTCTCTGTATGGTTATTTCTTGGGAGTGGAAAAGCTTGAAATTCGTGGAGTCATCTTATTAAATTGCACCTCTTAAAATGCATGAAATTCGCCAGACATCCCCTGAGTGGCTGGTTGCGCGCTTCCCAGCTATTGACTTGCAACGAGGCCAGCTTGACCACATGGCCTTTTCTCATATTTCACTTAGGCCCTCTCTTTAAAAATGCACAACGAAAGTTGATGATGAGGGTGGTCGCGTCTCAATTGTCGGAAAGTGCTTGAGATAGGACGGTGCAGCAAGTTATGATAGAAAGTTTCATAATTGAGCTTTATGAGTACCGATAGGAGAAAAAGCTGCAGTTTAAGGCAAACAAAACTTCCAAAACTTAAGTTTAATGTATGTAAATACGTGCACCCACTCAATTTCATACTGACTCACGAGTGTTCCGGTCATTACAGTTCGGTGTTGCTAGCAAACAACCATGGCGGAGCAGAGTCGTGTAAAGATGCAGTTTTAACTTCTGCATTTTAGCAAAAGTTTGTTTAAATGTTACTGGTGGTTATATTCCCATGTTGCGTAAAGATCGGCTTCCTGTGAATTTATTTATTGTTTATCAGTTATTTTCACTTCCATATCCTGTGTGTATCTGTACACATGAATAGCGTTTCTCAAAATTGAAGTTCAAGGATAAACGGGTAGATTTTAAAAGAAAAAAATGAATTTGCATCAAGCCTATCTTCCTATTTATTTCTCTGTCGTTGTTTAAACGCAACACGTTATGTTTTCGGTTTTTAAGAGAAAAGTTTGATGTTACAAAATATTTACTATATAAGTGATTGAATCTTGTTTTTCAATTTTTTTTAAAAAATGTTTTAGCAGTGTTTTACAAAGGCGATCAAACCTTGTTAAAACGATTCTCAAGGTTTGTTTCATTTGTTCGATCATTTGTTGTTTCAACCATAGTTCGTATTATCATAAGTCAGATAAAACATGACTTCAACAATGAGAACTAAAGTTTTATCGACGTTTGGATGAAATACTACCCCATGTACATATATGAATGGGGCGGTGCTGCAACTTTTATCGGGGGATTTCCCCTTAACGCACCTTTTCTTCATATTGTCTAAAGTTCGTTTTAAATTAACATAGCGCGAACATTTCGTTTTAGCCGAAAATTTCTAATATCCGAATTCGGAATTTGTCTTTTAAACGAAGAAATTAACATTATTCGTCCATACCCGAGTTCGTGCTATCAAAAATTCGTATAAAACGAGTTCTTCTTAATGAACTTCCATTGTATATCAAAGGCGATTTAATCATCGATTGGCCTCATTAGACAGAGTTGCTGCAATTGACGATTTCATGGGTGTGTTTAATAAATATAAAGTTTGTCAGTTAAATATTTGGTTTTGATAAGGTTTTGATGGTGGCCAATATAAAGGTCTAAATAACCGTTGAAGGTTATTTATCGTTTCAAACAATATTTTGAATTTTAGACTTCGCAGATTTGACTTTGTTGCTCTATAGTGAGACATTTCTTCCACGAACTCCCAGGCTCCTGGAAGATTTTGAGGAAGTTTTGGTTGCCGGTTATACTGCGAAAATCGAAGAAATTTGAACAGTTGTTATTTTGAGAATTTTAAAGATTAAGAAAAACGCAAATTTGTATTCGAGATTTGTTTTTTCTAGTATGCTTTTATTTGGAATAGTTGTGCGGTTGAGATGTCCGTTATAATGTAGTTCTTGGGGAAATCGGATTTTTAATTTGGGAAAACTTGAGAAAAGACATCAAATAGTGGAAAGTTTCATGGAAATTGCATAAAACATGAAAGTTACATGAAAGAGCAATTTTGTTTTTGTTCAGTTTTGACGATCAAGAAAAAATGCATTTTGCAAACCTTGAAAAATGGAAAAGCCAGAAAACAGTTTCAAATTTGGAAAATGAGAATTAACACATTTTGAACCATTGTGAATCCTGTGGAGAATACACAATCTTGAATTTGCAGAAGTTCATAGAGTAAAAATAACTTTAGATTACATTTTTAACGATCAAAGTGTGCATTTTTTTTCAAACCTTTCAAGTTTTGGAAACTTCTAAAAAAGTTTCAAATCCTGCATAAATATATATATATATATATATATATATATTTTTGCAAGCGCCAGTATTGATTTCATGATATTGGATAATTCGTTATTAAAAAAATTGCATTTTGCAAAAGGTTGCAAATCCAATGAAAACATTTTCAGATTTAGCAAAAACTCCAAATTACAACAAACAATAATTTGTAAAAATCCAGCATTTTCGCGTTAAAATTTCATGCAAATATTCAGATTAAACTCGCCCACTTCACCAGGGAAGGAAAAAGGATGCTGTGGTCCAAATTTGCTTATAAAACGTTTTGGGGAAACTTACCCGCTGCGAATTTCCGAAGTTCGTCCCCCGCTGCTTCCTCGTCTTAATTTTTTTTCTGTCCAAACTGAATTTGAGTCGTAATCCCAACCGCTCGACTGGCACTTTTCAATTGCGGGTGATTAATGGTCGTGAGATTTATAGTTTTTTTTGTTATAAGAAGAAAAAAAACTAGGTTACTATGATTGTTGTTTTGTAAGTTTCCTGTGAGGATGTCCCTCGCAATGAGTCAGTGGTTCGACATGGCCTCCAGTGCATTCACTTTGTTGCATTACTCACGAAATCTCTAGTCATGATGAACGTGAAATTTTCAGATTTTTCAGGTTGAAAAACCGCGTTCGTCCTCTGCTCCGGTCGAGAGCGTACTGAGAGATCATTGAAAAAGCGCGCAAGCTGATTTCGCTTTAGGCGCTGCACCCGGTCACGTGACGCCAAGCAGCCAATGACGATGCGGAGATCCAAAAAAATGACCACACGAACAGATTTGTTGCTGCTCGCAAATCCCTCGCTGACCTGCGATTCATTAATCTTTTTTTTTTTTTACTTGTCGTAAAAAAGGATGAAATTCACGCAACGTTTCCTGCTATGCTTTTCCGTTAACCCTCTTTCGCAGATTTGAGCAAAGTTTTTCGCAGTTTTGCGAAACGTTCACAGGAACTGCGTCGAGTCTCGATGCGTTTTCCGAAATTTTTTTTAATCGTATATAACATTCAACATCAACATTCACTCTTATTGACCTTTTTTCGAGAAATTCTATGAAAATTGTCGATGATATACATTATAGAAATTGATGCGATTTGAATGAATTCATCGTCATGTTCATCCTCATATCCGGATAAAAACACGTTTTTATCACGGAAAAATTCAGTTTGCCGAAAACAAATTGTTTGCAGTTCTAGTTTTGATTCTGGTTTCTTAATGCTGACTGTAGGGTACTGGGTACTGAATTGAATCTAAACCTGCATCAATGTGATCATGTATTTCATCCTTGCAGTTTTTGAACGCTTCAAATATAATTCCTTGTTTTCAGAACACTCCGTTCTATTTCATGCGCTATTCCACATCTAAAACAGTTCGATTTGTTTAACGGACATTCATTCATTCAGAATTCCATGTATACGTAATTTAAAATGGTCTATTAATTGGCTTGTCCATTCATGGACAATCTTCGGAAATTTCACCAAATTCATTTCAAATTTAAAAAAACTAAAAAATATATGTTCAAGGTATGTGTATTGAAACTGAAAGTTGATAAGGGTGCTACCCATTCGTGTATGCGTTCTATTTCCTGCTTGACTCAGTAGCCTGAAATCAATATTATAATATTGGGTCAGATTAAGCGTTGATTTCTTATATATACGTTTATCAGCGTTGCTTGCTTATACCCAACCCTTCTACTTTTAACTGCAAATAATTTGAAATTTCTTGAAGCATTTGCCAATGTTACGTGTTTATTTAACAAAAAAGTGTATTACTTACTCGCTACAACGGATAAATGACGATAACGATTTGAAAATTTCGTATGTACGCTGAAGAAATTCGAAGCAAATATACCACAGTGCAAATACTATACGTGCTCGTAAGGTCAACACGTGCACGATGCCAGTTGTGTCACGTGGCGAATGCAAACAACATGTAGATATTGCAATTTTTTTAATTCTGGTACAAATTACATCAACATAGTCCCCACTAGATGGGGCGCCTTTTCGGTTATCTTTATGGACAAGAATAAAATGACAAACTTTGCAAATTTAGCGAAACCTGGCGAATTTTCTCGAAAACGTCTTCAGATGGAAAGCAAAAATTCTTGTTTTCACCCTTTTCGAATTATCCCCGCATTAAGTCCGAAACTACTTGAGGTAGAGCAGTATAGAGTAAGCGTAATGTTTATATTTTAATCAGTGCTTGCGTCTTTGCGATCCATTTCTATTTTTGGATTAATTCTTCAATCAGCACGAAGACCTGTTTTTGGAAGTTCAAATATATGTTTCATTTCTTGTTACAATTAGTTAACATTTTTTTTTAAATCCCCAATTATTGAAAGAAAGAATTTCTTGTTATTTCGTGCTTAATTGCGTCGAAATGCAGTTTCAATGAAAATGAATTTCAGCTTCAATCGTTTCGTATATCAATTTCATTTCTAGAACGATGTTTCTCCTGAATTTAATAAAAATGTACGAAATTTGTTTTCTAAAACTAACATTCTATATTTCATATTCTGTTCTGGTTCAACTTCTGCTATGGCTCAGTAACAGTTCATGACATTATTGTTTATCTTATTTTATTTTATCTGGGTCATAACTGATCTGGGTAGAAAAACTGTTTGCTTGTAACATTCAAGGGTTTCTTGCTCATTGCTTTATACAAAAACTGCCTAAGTCAACGACTTTGGATTTAGGCAGTTTTTGTAAGAAAAGACATTCATTTAGCATAGCTTGTTTGCGCTTCCCATTCTCAGGTGGCGCGCCGGAGGCAAGCACTGGTTTAAAATCAAACATGGCGTCGCTCGAAATGTTTGGCTTCGCATCCTGCTTGAAAAATCGTGCCAGAAGCGTAAATCGAAATTATCGAGTACGATGTCATTGATGCAGTAAAGGTAAATTATGTAAAATCATTTCACGCCCAATTAATCGTTGTTTTCGTATAATTTAGAAATCACGTTTGCTCTCAAGGGCAAAATGTTTGCAGAAGTAAGTATTAGTTAGGGATTAAGTTGAAATAAATTGTACAGTACGATTCAAATAATTTATTCCCATTTGTATTTACAAATCTTATAAGTCAACTTCTTAAAAATTCAACGAAATGGACGTGAAATTTAATGTTTTTATATACGTGTTTTTATTTTAATTGGACTGGGAACAGGAAGGACTGGCTGGGAAATGTATGGATTTTTCCCCTTTGTGGAAAAAATAATTTTGCTGTACATGTACGTAAGCATTATTTATTTCAATAACAACATTTTCGAAATTTATAGCTTTGCCATGCATATAGAATTAACTAACCACCCCCTCAGGCGATATACAACCACTTCTTCGCAATGTTTGACAAAATCCACTCGTTTCAAAGAAAAATCTCTATTTGGAAATGTACAATAGGGGCACGCGGACAAAAGTTTTGCGAATCGCACTTTGGCAGAAGAAAAATCACGTGTACGAAATCGATATGCTATAATTGGTTTAATTAATTCGCTCAAGGTTGTCGCTGTTTTAAACCAATCCAAGTGCATTCCGTTTTTACACACGTGCATTTTAAGTTTAAACTAGAAATTGTTAAATTTCACATTTTTAAAGTCCCCACACAATAATTTTCGATTCAAATACATCGTTGAACTTTGAAAAAGCGTCATTTAGAGATCATCACATGTTACTGATAAAAAAAGATAGTTTTTAAATAATTTGAAATTTAATAGCGCGTGGGAAATTTAAAATATGAAATTCATAATTCTTAGTAATTTATCTCCGTCATCTATAGACAAAAATAATTTATTGTATGCCTAAAACCATCTTCGAAAAGTTATCAGTTCTTGAAAGACTGCAGGATTAGAGTGCGAGCACAACGAATGCATATTGCAGTCGCTTACCACTCGGCGTACACTATCGCCACCAAGTGGGATAAAAATGTGGCATGGCTTTTTAAATGAGGGCGCACACAAAGTAAGCTTAGCCGAGCCAGGCTGAGCTTACAAGGAGCGCTTATAATCTTTCAAGAATGTTTGTAACATTCTTTTTTGGAATTTTACGCGGAATGTTTAAGCAAGCACAACGCATGCAGTGGCGCCACCAAGCACAACGCATGCAGTGGCGCCACCAAGCACACTGGCCACCACGCTGATATCAGCGTACATTGTGCGCCCCAAAGCTGGGAACAAGAAGCTGAAAGTAAGCATTCTTTGTGTTCGCACCCATACGCTTCTGCGCGTAGGGCGCTAATCGAGAATTGTCAAATATTTTTTTCATCTCTCTCCCCTCCCCCAAACCGCCTGACCCCCTCGGGCAAAATAACGACCAGTTGTAGTTTTGCAGTCGTAGCCAATTACACGAGGACCGCAGCGAGGTTTATGGGAAAAAGATTACAATTGTGGCCATAAAAAAGACACCACGCGCAGCAAAAAAGCACGAGCTGATGAAAGCGGCCATTCTTTGGCATGCAACTGGTTGCCCCTGTTAACAGAAGAGGATATGGTTAAATCTCCAGTTACACGAGCGACCCAGTCGTAACCTTTTATAACGCGTAAAACAATGTTTTTTACTATCGACAAGCACCGAATAAAACTCCGTGCCTTTCCCCTTCCTTCGCCACGCCTTACGCCGTATGAAAAACAGGGATTCATTATTCTAATTAGATCATGAAATTCAATGGCCCCATTTGAATTTTGGCGAGGAAATGTCCTCGCATTCGTAATTCGTGGCTCATTCACGATGGGAATAGAGGAAAATAAAGCCACTCGAACGACCTTAAATTCGTGCAAAACCGAAAAAGTGGCGATATTTGGATGGCAGCAGAAGGGCTCTGGATCAGAAATTTTGGAAAAAATGGAGGACTTGGGACCAGTTGTATCAACAGCTTAGAAGCAATTTTGCTTTGCGATGAAAAAGTTATTAAATTAGGCCAATAGGTTGGGGCAATCATTCTTTGAAGTCCACAAATCTTTAGTTTTTAAATAAAATACAGCTAGGACGAGAAGCCCGATTATACGGGGATGTTCCGAAATTCCCGGATAATCCTCAAAATATAAAAAAAAATACAGTAACTGGGAATGTAAAAGAAATATCGGAGGAAAAATGCATGGTATTGTATTTAAATTGTTTCTGTTAGAGACATGGTATCATTCGGAATAATTGCATCAAATATTTTATCAAAAAAAAATATATATAATCTTTTGGATATTTTTTTTAGAAAAATGATATATTTAGTAAGAAAAATTACAATCATTTGTTTTTGGGAAATTGTATCGTTTTTTTGGGGAAAATTTATCATATTTAATAAAATTATCCTACGTATGCTATTTATTCATTTATTTTTTGTGTTTTTAATTAATTTTTTTTTTATTTTACTTGTTTTTGGGGAAATTGAAAAGTTACGGAAACTGGTGTCGATTTTTTTTTTCAAATAAGTTAAATAGTTTTTTTTGCAAAATACTACACACGTTTACATGTATGCTCTCTATCTATCTAGTTTCTACCAATTAAGGTATGTTAAAAGGACGTTAAAAAGCGTTTTGTGGTTTCACATTTTTAAAAATTCAACGTTTTACCCATAAATTTTGACTTGTTGCATGTGCTAATCCCTAGATGGCGCAATAGATGATAATGTGCATTGATTTTAATTAAGTTTAAATTTATCTGTGGATTAAAAATTAAATTAACTTTACAGGTGTACAGATAAGCGTTTTAAGAACTATAGTACAAGTGGGTTTTTGGGCCGTGGCGCCATCTGTTGACCCTGTCGGATAACAAACAGGTTTCGGACAGGTTGACAATATTTTGTTTTGTATTATTGTCGGTTACACGCGAGTACATTAACTTTGGTGTCAACAGAACGAACGGAAATTTGCGTGTAGATAACGGATCAGCAAACAAACGAGTTATTAACTATCTTTTAGATTATAAATGACGTGTCAAACGTTGATCTGATTGGACGCGTAAATGGAGAGACATGTTGGATTTTTTTCAACAACGCTGCGGGCAATTAGAGCACAATTAAGTGCAAAATCGATGGATTGTTTACCTGATTGTTTTTGGCGTGTTTGTTTTCGGAATTGATGATAGATAAGAAATTTAGGCTTAGGGGGATGATAAACCCAATTCGAGTAGGCCCCTGCCTGCAATGGCAAATTTTGAAAACAAACCCCAATGTAAATAACAATGTGAACAATTTTTTGTACTCTCAACGATATTTTGTTTTCTATCATTTTTTTAGTTTAGTTTTAATTTTTTATAGAATTTTTTTCTTTAAAATCTCCAGAAAAGATAATTTCCGCACCATTCTCCTTAACTTTTCTTATCTGAGTTTCATGGAAATAATGTGCACTATTTCTTTTCTAATGATTCGTGGAATGTATGAATATAAAGTTTATTGATTTCTTTCTATTCTGTTTATTCGGGGAATCTAATGTGTAAATAAGATTAAAAAATCCCTGCTTTCAATTCAGGAGCATTCAGTGTATTTTATTCTTTTAAATACAGTAGAACCTCTATTCTGTCAACTAATTCGGACCAGGGTGGTTGACAAAATCGAAAAGTTGACCAAATGGAGGTTGAAATTCCAACCAATAGAAAACTAATTTTAAAAAACAGGAAACAAGTCAATTAAGTATTCAAAGTT
>JAQGAO010006510.1:0-12219 GCA_034697705.1 Ommatoiulus sabulosus | reverse complement strand
TAACGCCCTGCTTATCGGGTCTACGATACTTTAAACCGGTCGACGGTTTGAAACGTCACTTGCGCATGCGTATAAGCACGCTCCAGTGACGATTGCGTTACCGTAGCTATAAACTACGGTATGCAAAAACTCTCTATTATTACGTATCTTTACTCTATTCGTATTGACGTATTCGTACACGTGGATTTGAATTTATGTAAATGAGGAGATTCTGCGGTATATATTTTTAAAACTCCCTTGCATTCATATCCATGATCTAGGATTTGAGATTTTCTAAGTCTTTTCAAAATGCCTAAATTTTTTTATTTATTCTTTTAAAAAAAAGGAGGGGTGACAGTGTTTCCTAAATTTCTTTGGACACTATATACCCTCCTCTTAGAGAAAATAGTAGGCCTACATTATTTTGCTCCCTCGCATTCCCCACCCATAATTTAGGTCGGTCATTTATAATGCATCGAAAATTAAATTTGAATAGAAAAACTTCGATAAAATTGATATAAGAATCAATCATTCACTTTTAATAGAAAAACTGCGTGTATTTAGATTGAAGCATTTATTTTTTAATTTTAAACGAGAACATCCATGTATAATTTTATATAAGAATCGATCGTTAAGCGTTTTTCTCCCCCTATCAGAGTTGGGCATTAGTCGAATACATTTTCAATCGTGACTAAAATAGTCATTCTTAAATTAAAACGACTAATTTAGTCGTTCAGCGTCAATCCTATCGTAGCGTTAGTCGCTGGATCAAAATAAGTATTTTGCAGAAGACAATTTTCAATTATGACTGAAATGGATGACTAAATAATCTCGTGGCGACGCCATTTTTACGAATTTTAAACCGTTTGGCAGATTTTTCGACAAAATTGTTAAATTTCGACAATTTTGCCAGTTTTTCGTCAGTTTGATAGCTTTTTTTGACAGTTTCGTTATTTCTCCGCAATCCTATGAAATTTACGACAGTTTTGTTATTTGTCGACAATTTTGTGAAATTTTCGACAGTTTTGAATATTTTTGACAGTGTTGTTATTTTTCTTCAATTTGGCAAAATTTTCAACAGGTGCAAAATTTTCGAAAAAAAAGTTGCAAAATTGTCGAGTATTAACCAATTTGTGGCATTAACTTTTGTAAAATTTGCTAAATTGACGTGAATGAATAAAATAGTTGAAAATTGCTTGCTTAGTTTCCCAGTTCCGTACTCTATATGGTAGATTGAAGTTAAGACAGTTAAGTCGTTGCGTGTACGACTAACGAATATTAGTCTAATTAGTCTACATTACGACGAATCAATCATCCATCGGAAGAACCGAGATTAATTAGTCGCTATTAGACGAATGATTAGTCGTTAGTCTCGATTGATCGATCGACTAACAAACGTTGAACTCAGCTTAATTCCTAGCAGCCTCGCCTATCATCGCCCATTTTTGGAATCGATGATGTGCAGTAAACCAACTTGTAGAGTTGTAAAGCCCGATGTTTGCTCATTATAGATTTTAATAATTGTGTTTTTAGAAAAGATCAATTGCTAAGTGCTTCTCTCGAAGATGCTCTTCAAATGTTCCTCCTCCTTAAATTGGCATTGACTAAGATGCAGTTTAAACTGCTGATAATATCTGGGTAAGGTTCAAACTGGATTTCTCCGGATAACCAAAACGCCAAATAATCCCGAAAAATGCGAGCGAAAACTTCAAAATTGGGCAAAAACCTGGAAAAGTGAGGGAACTTAAAAATGCCTGAAAAAGTTAGGGAAGAATGACTTATTTCGAAAAAGTCAGGGAAATTCACCGTATTTTTCTGTCCCAATCCAAAAATAAGGCTTCTTCGTGGTTTTTTTTTTTTTCGTCCATTTTTTTCGAGGATAAACGGGCCAAATTTTCAAACTTTTCCGAGGATAGATAAACTTGCAAAATTTTCAAGCTTTCACCAAGGTCATTTTTACAACATTTTCAACTTTTTCCCGAGGACAAATTCGCGTAATATTCAACATTTTCCGAATACAAATTTGTAACATTTTCAGAAAAATGTCACGCTATAATTTTGCAAAATTTTCCAAATATCGTTGTAAAATACGAGTTTCAGAATCGTCGATAACGTTAGCTATGTCAATTTTGATATCGTCATTGGCCAGGAAAATTTGTTTAAAAACCTGGAGGGGTCAGGGAAATTGATGAATATGAAATTTCTGGGGGAGTCAACCCTTTCGCTCACGTCATTTCCTTTTCGTCACGTCAAATTCCTAGTTGTTCCTCTTTAATTAACTTGGAGCGCACGCGTGGCAAATTAAAAGTATATGAAATCCCTAATTCCTAGTTATTTCCTTTCATAATCTGGGATGAAAGTGGCGTGGAATTATCGAAAATTTTAAATTCGATCCCTAAAACTGTCTTCGAGTCCATGAGACCATGATGACCAGGACACCCTCATCATTGCCGGGATTTGGTTTCGAGTGGCGAGGTATAATTTTCGTTCGGGGGAACAATATTAATCTGATTAGCGTTTCGACTGACCATTAGAAGGAGGGCGAGTAGCCAAGATGATGCGCTGACCGGAAGCGACGAAATAGGCTTAAGCTCAACGGGCGAATGTCAGCCTTTTTATTTATAACTCTGGGTATTGATTCCTTATCTCTCTGGCCATTTTCTCCGGCTTCCTCCGAGAGTTATAGGGAAGGATGGGGGTGAAGGGGGAGAGGGGGTAAGGGGGATAAAAAACTGAAGTCTTAATTCGGAGAAGATCCTGTGTTTGCGCTCGACTCCATTAGCTAGAATATACAATAAAAAGCTATTTTCTCGGGTAATTTCGGTGTCTAGAAGAAACCTGGAAACGTGATGAAGCTGACAATAGCTGTTATTATCATATTAGGCGATAAATACGCCAGCGGCGCTATATAAGGGAACCTTCCTTATATACCTCGCTATATACAATAATATAAATGGCATTTGTGGTCCATCACGTTTGCTCGATGAATTGCTGTCAATATAAGATCATGAAATGCACTCGTATGATAATCACCTCCTCAACAGGTAGCGCTCGTGTCAAAATAAATCACTTTTATATGAGTTTATTCATTTTTCTTTTCTTTCTAAGATGTTAAGGTTCCTGTCTGTGGCTTAATCTCGACTAGTACGTGGTCCATTCTCTAAGGATTTTTTGGGGTGAGATTTATAGGGGTAGTTTGGTGTTTTGGATGTCCTACAAATGTCCGAAAAAATGCCCGATTAATTGTCCGAAAAAAGGTGCGATTAAGTGTCCGGAAAATGGATAATTTATAATGAAGACGTCATCCATAACAATATATGATGCGTCGTTCATTAAAATGCACGAGGACGTCGTTCATTAAAATGTACGATGACGTCATTTGTTAAATTCTGATGATGGCATCATATCATCCTGCCTCAAATATAGTTCTACGTACGTTACAAAAATATTGCAGGATAGCGCAGCTATGCTCCGGTATATTTTTTAAATATGGTTTCAGGCATAGTTGTTCATAGGGAATGGACGAGATGACGTATTAAATGCGTCTTCTAGATATTACGTCATTTAATAATGCGTTATAATTACTTTTCCGTGGATGCACTTTAGACGCCTTTATACCCAAAGTGCGTCCAATCCGATTTTTAGATCCTTGTTTTGAAAAGCGAATGAAGCGTAAATATTCCTGCCAATTGAATATTACGTGGAATAATTTCTAATACATGTACCGAGAATAATAATAGCTAATCGATGAAAGGAGTTGCGAAAAATTAATTTGAACAATAGGGAATTATAAAATACTGGCTTAATTAAGAAAACAAATTAAAATCTTTATTAAATTGCAGTGTCAGCACAGACTAATGCATTGATTGTGTTAAATTGCTCTCAAATGGCGAAATAACCTCAAATAGAGACAACATTTACTATACGATAATTGTTGTGTTCAAGATTTGCGAATGATTATAAAATCATGCCATTACTCACCTTATTGAATAAAATGCGTCACGATCTTTGATATGAGACATCAATGTCTCATATCAAATATTAAAACTCGTCGTTTTTTCACTAACAATTTTCCGTATTTTTATTACTCAACGTTTCGGCACTGCCGAAAATATCAATTTTTAAACAAAAGTAAAATGCAAACCTACAAATTAACATTTGCTAAAGTATATCGTGGTTGGATGATATAATAGCGGTACTCAAACAAACGAATATATTTTAGCGAAACTGCAATGTCGACCTTTATAAACGGCCTCTCAAAAGTGGTACGACCCCTCAAAAGCTATAGGGGTCAGTAGAATTGCTATGGCCGTTCATAAAGGTCGACTGCAATTTCGCTAAAATTTGTTCGTCATTTTGAGTTCCGCTAATATATCCTATAGCAAGACTTAATTATCTCCAACCAAATATAGAAAAAAAAGTACATCATGTTTCTACAGTAAGCAAACATGCTAACCATATTAACCAGTGATACTAATTTTGTAAAAAAAAAAGTATGAAAATGAGCAACATATAATCTTAGTATTTTTGAAAATACTACGGTAACGAAACAAAGGTAACTCTAACGTTAAACGATGTACCATGAATGTTAAAATAGGCGACGTAAATTTTAAAATTAACTAAAAAAGACTCGACACCAACCTTAATTTTCGCCTGGGCACTTGTTTTATCATTTTAATTCACCTGCCAATCGAAGATGACATTTATTGACTATTCTTACTGTATCTTTCTGACCAACGTCCCTCGTGTCCACTTTACGGATTCTCGGTGACGAGCTCATTTCAGTCGAAATGCTAATTCAGCGAATTAAGACCCAGCTGTTCTTAAATGCGCGACTACGACGATGAGCGCAAAGATTTCATTTATCGATTAGTTCATGGAAGAATCGAGGAAGTTGAAAGAGTGTAATGTGTGAGACGGGATCCCTGTCTAACATAATGTGGGAAATTTGGCTCGTAATTCTTGATCTCATCATGAATTACGAGTCAAATTTTCCACGTCACATTACACTCCCATTATCACTCTTCAACAGATCACTATACCGCTACTAACATCGACGAAATATGCCTCGAAAACCCTAAGAAATCAAAGAAGCGAGAGCCGATTATCTTATAAAAAACATTAATTTTTATTTTTGTCTGAAAACAAGTGAGAGGCGTGTTTGGGAAGATTTTCTACGTACAGTAGTTGAAAACGAATAACAAACAGCTTATAATATTTGAATAGGACCAGTGGTCAGTTCCGGTCATCGTGCATCGAATACGCGGCGCGTATAGCCGTTTGTTGGCATTTCGCATCTTCATTATACAAACTTGTGTCCGATGCTTTTAATAATATAATCGAAATAATGTACGGTACACGGAAATGGAGTTGGATTTATACACTATGGGCTTGCGCGAGGGTATATGCGCGGATTGTAAATGCAGAGTTTAAATAGAAGACAAAATATATAGAGTAGATTTGGAAATGCGTAGTGACAAGCGCATTAAAAATGGATTTAAATTTTACCTCGATAAACGCTATCTCTTAATTCTCCGAATAAATCCAAATTCGGCCTTCGGGCACGTAAGCGCAATATCCGAGCCGCCATTCTTTCATTCCTTTATTGTATTTAGAATAAAAATGTAATGGAACGCCATATCGCGTGCGTGCGTTCCATTTCTCGTGAATCGAAACGTGACGTGACGAGATTCCATTTGGAACGCAAATTCGGATAAATTTTAAATTGGATTAAGGATGGATTAATTGGATTAACAGGAACGATTCTCGATTCATTTTCTGATCCGAAAATTTGGTTCGTGTATATCGGCAAACTAGCGTTACATCGGTGCGCTGCGTGATTGCTCCATCTCGAACTTATTTTAAAAGGGTGAGTGAGGGACATGGAAGGAATGGAACGGAGAACAAGGACAAGATGGCTTCAACGGCCAAACAAATGCCGTTGGATATTATTCGGAAAAAAATTGAAAACGAGGTAAAAAAATGAATGGCGTCATTGTTGTCGTATTGTTTTCTTGTCAAGTGCACTGGTTCTTACCCGTCTCTTTGAATTCGTGACGCTCGCTCGAGAGGTGGGCGCGTCCTATCAATACTCCGAATTCAATTTCATCTACTTTTGTATAATACATTTTGAACATGCCAACACCAAATCCCCGTGTATTCTGATAAAATTGAATTTCTATTTTTTTTTTCTTCTTACTCGGACAGGCTTATTTCCCGCAAAACTAGCCCGGATTCTCACGGGAGAAGGATCGTTCGGCTAATATGCACCGCGAGGTGAATGCTTAAAGTGCAACTTCTTTTGGTAAATAACCCTCCGTTACGAAATTACGTACAGTATGTGTATCACTATACGCTTAAGTCACTATATAAACTACCTGCTTTGATAGTTCACACAATACCAGTTCAATAGGAAATGCGATAATCTGCGAATGAAGAAATCCACGCTGTGTTATTTCTCGTTTCGTTGTAAAGGGATGGTAAATGATTGATGTAATGTGGTCTCGTAGATTCCTGTGAAATGAACTATGTTTGGTCTTGTTTTAACGTTTTTGTAAAGTCGGGTAAACACTAGCCACCATGCAAACCAAAACTAAAAACTACAAACCCCAAACTTTCAACGTGAACTACTGTAGTTCCTATAAAAAAATTAATACAAACTATATAGTTTGGCCAAAACAGTTTGCTATACGCCATTTTTTTCGTTGCCACAAACCAGAAAACGAAAAGGTTCAAGTTTGGAGTTTTTAGTTTTGGTTTGGGTCACTTTGTGTATCCGACTTTATATTGCAAAATCTCACGATACTCTCACGGGACATTTTTGTTAAGGGTAGCTATACCCACAGATTAGGGGTGTCTCTTAGATGATGAGTTATCATTAAATGGCATGTTGGTCCTATTTGGTAACTATGGAGTTATACGGGATAATTTTATTCGTTACTGTTAATGGCTTCCATAATATTGGTTGGGGATTAAGGTTCGTTAAATCTCCTTTGACGTTGCATTATTTTGGTGGGATTTTGTTGCATTTTCCCAAAATCCCAAAATAATGGGTTCTCATGAGGTTCTCAAATAATCTGTCTCTTACTGAGGAAAAAAACCCTTAATAAGTCCTCAATAGAGCTTATTACTTGCCTTACATGGTTTTACCATTATACTTGTACAACTAGGTCTCCTTAGTTCCATTGTTTTTTAGTAAGTTTAATCGATGGAAAATGGATTTTTCCAATTCATATATCCTATATGATTTCGAAAAGGCATAATTTATCATTTTTAGTGTACTGTTTTTGTGGACTAATTATAGTCGTAGATATGTGGTTGTTCGGTAATGTTGATATTGTTCATTATTCAGGGTTTAATGTGACAAGTGGATGTAAAATCTATTTTGTTTAATAATGTAATGATGGAAGTATACATTCTCATTGTCTATATAGTATAAAGGAAAACTATCGTATAACCTTTGCGCGAGAATTTTCGGTGACAACATTTAGGACGTTTTGAAAATAATAAACTTTTGAGAAAAATGATGGGTGTGCATTTTCGAAAATGTGGAGATCTACGAAGTGTGTTCATTAAGTTTCCACAATAATTTTTTTTTATTTAAAAAAACAAAAAACAAAAACGGCTGTATGAATTTCAATGAAATGTGTTGGAGAAATTCTTTCATCATTGCAGGTGCTTAAAATTGGTGCGCAAAGATGGAGTCCGAGGAGATAGTGGCTGACCAGCAATTTTAAACGTTTGAAGGCTTTTGAGGAGCAGAAATGCGCGACACGTTTCAAGGTCCGAGTATAGTGTCCGAACGTGCATTGGTCAGTCGAGAAATATTTGTTGGTGAGAGATGTGGACGTCGAGTGGCTCAACCAAAGGCTTTTTTTTAGCGAGGCATACATGCTCTCGCTCACAAAAATGCACCCAACAAAATGGACATTTTTTTGCTTAAAAAAATTGCAAATTCCATACAACCAATTTTGTTCTCCAAATGATTTCGGAAACTTAACGAACACCCCTCTTTATAGGCTATACAGTCTCGAAGTTGATTGGAAGTTGGGGACTCTCTACTGTATATCGTAATCTCCGATTATTTAACGGATAATGTCGCACCCGGCCTTTCGCATTGCCTCTTTTATACACACACTCGCGGTATGCACAGGTACGATAAAAAGCAGATTAGGAGAGGATAAAAATATACTGTACACTGTATATACTTAATACATATTTATATGAAATGGGCGCGAAAAATACAGGCACTGAGAAAAGAGGGGTTCGTAGGAGGAGGAGAAATAGATTGTGTGTGTCAGAGAGACAGAGAGAGATATATAGAGGGCAAAAAGCTCTTAATTTGTATAATTAAAACGCTTGATAAATGACAACAAGGCGCGCTAAAATATGCATTATATACGTCCATCGGAAAACACGAAAGGCGTACGAATATACACATGGCACTCGTCGACAGAGTATATAGAGCTATTTACACGTACACAAACACGCAATATACACAGCAGCGGCGGAGGGGAAATTCCGCCATTTCATATTTATATAATGTATATAATTTGATCAACAAATTGATTTTTGGCCACTCGATTGAATTTCCATTTTAATTCCTCGCATGCGCGCGTGTCCTGGCTGTTAAGATTTAACCCTGCTGCAGTCGGCGTTAATATCATCGTTACACGCACAGTTTGGTCACTTTGCACATTTTCCGTATCGTTTTTTTTCAGGTTTGACGATGTTTCCAGTCAGAAATTCGCCCGATAAATTGGTATCCATCCCTTCGACCTTTCACCTTCACGCGACCTTGGAGTAACATTTGGCGCGGGGTCGGTCGAACGCCACCTGACGGCGTGCACGCGCCAACGTTCGAAAGCGCGTTCCAATCCGTGTTCCGGTTCGCCATTTTGAACTGTATTCGAACTTGTCAAGGTGGGTTTAATTTTTGAAAATATATATACTGTATATTGCATTAACGGATAATAAATATATTTACGTTGAAGTTTTAAAATAGCTTTCGTTTTTTTTTTTAATAAATGCGGTTTTTCGCGGCTGGGGGTTGGCTATTAGGCGAGGAAGAATGAGAAAGAGAGAGAGAGAGAGAGAGAGGTGCTGGAAGTGCGGATTTAAAAAATAGGCCTAAGCAAATAGAGGTACGCTCGCGTGAGTTTTAAAACCCATTTTTATAACGATATATATACACACATAATTTACAATTACGTCCGCGCGGTTGGAAGCCACACGGCCTTCGTTTCGTCGACGTAATAAAGCGTTATATTTTTTTTTTGTCTGCGCGTAGATTAAACGTTACGCTCAGGGGGAGGCAGCTTTCGTCGAAATAGGGGCCATAATATGCGCCGTAAAACGTAGAGCTCAGTCAATATTTTTGTACGATGCTAAAACGTTGAAATTGTAGTTTTTTGGATATGTTCCCTAATTATAGTTCCCGTGGAATGTTAAAATTTCCAGCCTATCCTAATACAATCGAAACTTGTTATTAAAGACGATTAACTCGCCTAATAAACATTTCTGATAGTTTATGCGGACTTACTTTCATGCAATCTCCGTTCTAGAATATGGTCCATTTCTGCGTTTAAAACGAACTCTGACAATACGAATTTTCGTTTATTGAAAGTTTTGTTAAAACGATCCGAGAATTATTGAAAAAATGACAGAAATTATCAACAATCCTCGATAACGGAATATTTTATGGGTAACCTATATATAATATATATACTGGATTGCTGCGAGAGATTGTGTAATAAAACATAAGTAGATGTTGAATTTTTTTAAACATTCAGTTGTATGTTATGGTTGAAATCATGTTGGTTTTTTTTACGTTAAACAGATTTTGCCGTCCCACGGAGTTCGTCTTAACAAGTTTCAGCTGTATGTGCATTGTTCGGGTAAGCCGAAATAGTCGAAACAATGTTTCGAAAAAACAAAAAGTATAGTTTGTGACGTTTGCGGTTTAAATGTCGAGGAGGAGGTGGGTATTTTGGGGAAACTGCAAAACGAGTGGCGCCAAAACATGGCCCGATAACAAACCATAAAATTAAGTTTTCAAAAGACGCATTATATATATATTTTTCAGGCCATGAATCACCATGCAGTTAGAATTATTAATTTACCGTTGTTTCAGTCTTACGTTAATTTGGACTCGAAGGGGTTGTACATGCATGGGTGTCATTTTATGATAATTTGGGAATTTACAGAGATTACTAGAGAATTTAATAGAAATTTCGAAGGCAACTCCTGATGCATGGTATTTCAACAATGAATGGAGTTTTTCCACTTACTGGTGCGCTATAATATACTTAAGAAATTGTTAGGGTAAGAGCACGTTGACACTTATTTCATTAACTTAAAAACCAGTATCGCCTAGTGGTATGAGTCTGCAATACCACATATACGCGACACTGGTTCAAAATAAGTAAACAAATCACATGAATAAGTGCCAACGTGCTCCCACCCTTTCATTGTAAATATGCTTGGAAAAATGTAAGCATCCCATGCATGTCACTCGCCATTTTTTTTAAAATCATTTTCCTGTTTATTTATTTTTGGTTTACTTTTACGGAGAAATATGACTTAATTTAAGATTCGGAGAAGAATACGTTGAGGAAAAAATAGATTCCCCAGTAAATAATATTTTATATCTGGAGCTGCTTTCTAAATTGCCATAAAATCTTAGATATTGGCTTTATTAACATGTTGAAACTTGAATCCAAGCGAGCGGAGTATCGTTTATTTTTGTCACGCGTATATATATATGCATCGAGGTCAAAAATAACGTCATTTCTTGGGAAAAATTGCACGCTTGTATCGACGTTCATTATGGCAGTTTATCGACCCGCAAATTTAATTCGGCACGATTTTATCGTCTTGTATACGTTCGATACTCGAAGCTACCTGAATATAGTTTAAACACATGGCCGCCGGAAGTAGGGGAAAACGGACACGTCGCAGATGGCACCACCCACGCTATGCGTACCCCCGCAACAACAAAAATGTAACTGCAGCAGTAGATTTCGCAGATTTTATTCCGAGAAATATGATTAAAGGGGCGTGTTTCCATTTAAAAGCTGGAGAGGATTGAAATCCATTCTTTTAAAGGGGTAAACATGAAACGATGACGAGATTTTTAGCCTTTCTGATAACAAAATGTGGAATTTTTTTTTAATAGAGTGAAAGCCGCTTAATTCGATCACGTTGGTTCCATGCATCGATTTTGGCCGAAATAGGCGTTGAATGTCAAAAACACGCTAATCCTTTGACCTTATCTGAATAATTTACTTTTTTTAAAAAAAAAATACATATATTTAATCGTATATATGTATTTATATGTATTTCCGTATTTTTAAAATTAATTTGTTTTTTAAAAAAATGTTATAACTGGTGTTTGATGTTGCCTTTTTGCTGCAACGGCTGAAATTTCATTTTCTCAGAAAATCCATGCGAGTACAGCCGCTGATGCATTCGATGCTTAGATGCACGCATGCGCGTTGTCCAAACGTGTCTGTGCTTAATTGTACGAAACACGCTCAAACTTGTTTCGCGCGTTTGCGTTACGCAGACACGTGGGATTTTGATGGAATTAAGCGATGAGATGACCGAGTTAACCGACTTTTTTTTAACACGGGGCAGCGTTCCGTTCTGACTGTTTCGACCGAATAAAATGGCTGACTGGATTAAACGTAATCGAATTAAACGGCTTTCACTGTAACATTTGCATCCTGAAAACAAGCCGAGCACTTAACTTTTCTACCAGAGATTAAGGGGATCATGAGTGACGAATAAAACTGCTGTTTCACACCGCGTTATATAAAAGACAAATCTGAAAATATTGGGTATAGATGTTATTAGGCTCCCAACTATATAGAATACAGTCGACTCGCGTTTTCACGAACTGTTTGCGCTGGTCCCGAATAAGTATCCCATTCATCTAATACATGTATATATCTTTTTTTCATATTTTAAAAGTGAAAACATTTATTACAGTGAACAGGATTAATATATTACTGTACAGCGGTGTATGAAAAACCATGTACAATTGCCAGGTATGCATCTTTAAAACAGCGTGGCAAAAAAGGGAGGAGAAAATGTTCATTTTCTTTCCGTATTACGAACTAAAATGACGCATTTCCTCTGTTTTACGAACTGATTTCCTCCTAATGGGTAGGAGCAGAGTGAACTGATTTCAGATCAGCTTTCTGCCTCCGATTACTAGCGCATGCGCATTCGCAAAAA
>JAQGAO010006509.1:0-12220 GCA_034697705.1 Ommatoiulus sabulosus | reverse complement strand
CTCTCGACGGGAGAGGCAAATGACAAAAATAAACGTGAAATTTATTTAAAATTTGTCAAGATGGCCGCTGAAACAAATGGCGACAATTTTTTTTTTCCATTTACATTTCCCATTTATATTTATATTTGTGCTTATTTTTTGGTGTGTACGGGGCTTAAGAAAAACGACAATTTTACATGCTCTTTCCAAATAAAATGTACATTTTTTTGTCGTTTTTACATTTTTTCCACAACAAATTTATCTTTTTTACAAGTATTTTTTTAGTTTTTGAATTTTCTGTGGAAAAAATGTAAAAACGACAAAAAAACATGTAAATTTTATTTGGAAAGAGCATGTAAAATTTTTTTGAATAAAACATGTAAAGAACAGGTACATTTTTTTTTGAAAAAAAATGACAAAACGACGACAAAAACATGTAACATTTAAAAAAATTCTTTAATTTTATTCTTAAAAAAATAAAAACGACGAGAAAAAATATGTAAAAAACATGTAAAATTGTTTAAAATAGATAAAAACACTAAAAAAACTTGAATACAAAAGATCTGAGATAAATGAGATAACGACGAAAATAAACATGTAAAAAACCTGCCATTATTTTTGGAAAAAATCAAAAAACTAAGAAAAGATTTTTTTTGTAAAAAATGAAAAAACGACAAAAACATGTAAAAACAAGTAAATTTCTTTAGACAAAATTATAAATCTAAAAAAAACATGAAAAATACATTTTTTTTTGGAAAAAATGAAAAAACGAAAAAAAACCATGTACATTTTTTTTGGAAAAAGTGAAAAAACAACGAAAAATAACACGTAAGATTTTTCTGGAAAAAATGAAATAATGAAGAAAAAAAGACGTAAAAAACATGTAAACGTTTTTTGAAAAAAATGAAAAAAAACATGTAAGAAACAGGTACATTTTTTGGAAAAAATGACAATGAAAAAAAAATGACAAATCGACGAAAAAAACAATAATATTAAATGTGGAAAAAATTAAAAAATCATAGGCAATCACGGTAATAGCTACAAAGAAAGTCAATTAATCAGTTGTAGGGCATTGTAAAATTAGTTTAATGGCTCCATTTGCAACATTTAATTATCGATCGCCACAATAACATCGATACATTGAAGGCTTTTGATCGTGCACATAGGGGAGAAACGATGGGCACTCGTCCATCCTTTCTGTACCATCATGTATAATGAATCTATACTGTAAATAACCTATAATGAAACGTTTGCAACATCGTGAAGCAAAATGCTTTATCTGTACTTGACATCTCGCGTAACCTTTTTTGCAACAAACTTTAGTTTGTCGGTCATTCAGTGAAACTTAAAAATTCAACGTGAGTATAAACTCACGTTGAATTTTTAAGGTACTTGTTAGCAGTACTTTTAAATTTCATTGTTTCTGAGATATACATGTAAATGCATGTAAGTGCAAGACGTTCTTTATATGGAAACACTTTCCAACTTTAAGTCGACAAACTTTGGGGAAAACGAGCACTGTCTCTATGATCTGAATGTGCTTCAAAATGTCCAAAAAGGCTATCAAGAGAATATTGTTAAAATTATAACACATGGGATGTGCGTCAATTATTTATATCAGATGCCTCAATCGATATAGTAAAAATTCGTTGAAGTGAGGAAGTGACGTCAATGTAGCCTACATGACATTTACTTTCACGCAACATTCAACAAGCTCTGGTTCAACAAAGTGACAGAGATTGACATTGTATATCAAAAAAGCCCAATGACAAAATCGATATAAAACTCAAAAATGTCAAAGCGATCTACAAGTAGATAGCAGCAATTACGTACATTAACATAAATAAACACAATTTCCCCGTGAAAATATAATTGCTATTTTTAATGTTGACCATCCACTTAGCCTACACAGATCAATACATGAAATTGAGAACAGATTAAAAAAAATTAAAATATCGTATATTCAGAATTACTTATTATCGTCCTATTATTGTTGTCCATAGCTGGAGCGGCGAGTGAGTGGAAACAACGCTATTTATGGACAAAAATTAAGACTAGAGTTAAATAAAATGTATTCCAAAAATAACACGAGCACTTTCGTTTCGATTTCAAAAATATTCACAAAATTCATAGTATACATTTAACTAGGAGGTACGAGAAGTGTTCGAAAAGTCCTAAGCCTGACATATTTATACTATCGGTGCACCTTAGGTAATTTTTTTATTTTTCAATATAATCTCCCTTGACGTCAATATACTACTGTAATCTTTTCTGAAGCAACTATAATCCCTAAAAAAATTCTTTGTCTTGCCTCACCAATTTCTGCACCTTGAACTTTTTGGTGGGCGGTGAACCATGGTGCTTCCATTCCATTGACTCTTGCTTACTCTCAGGATCATAGTTACGGAGCCATGGTTCATCACACGTCACTAATCGAGAATAAAACTCAGCTTTGTTTCATTTCTGGAGTGAGCATTCAGGACCCCCAAATTAAGACAAATGACTGCAGGATACTTGATGCGCTGGCCATAAGCTTCCAAAAGATGATGCAACATGCACAACAAATTTAATTATCCCACAGTTATTGCATCTTAGTTAGGCTTAGAAATTTTAGAACACCCCTCGTATGTTTGCATTAAAAATGTGCTAATGCCAACAATTTACAGTACATTATTGGTGCAGGCACAACTATTAAGGTGGCGAATGTAATTAATCTTAAAACAAACTAGTCCTCACCATGTTTACCTAAAATTTCTATTCAATAACATGAATATTATTTGCGAGGTTAAATTTGAATGAATTCCAAATGAGAATAATGCAAAAAATGACTATAGGGTTCCCCCAGGAATTTTATTTTCAACTTCTCTGATTTTTCCAGGTTTTATAAAAATTTCCCTGACCAATGACAATGTCAAAAATTGACATTTTTTAAATTATACACAGGAAAATATTTTTCAAAATCTACACAGGAAAATATTTTTCAAAATTTGCTAATGACAATTTTGAAAATTGACATAAAAATTAAAAATTAAAATGACAAATTTGCATGAATAAATTTTGAAAATTTTACAATTTTGTATTCGGAAAATGTAGAAAG
The DNA here is from genome assembly GCA_034697705.1 of Ommatoiulus sabulosus. Taxonomy (NCBI): domain Eukaryota; kingdom Metazoa; phylum Arthropoda; class Diplopoda; order Julida; family Julidae; genus Ommatoiulus; species Ommatoiulus sabulosus. Next base: position 9,144 of record JAQGAO010006509.1, on the reverse strand, counting down.
TTTCGTAAATTTGTACTTTGCAAAACTCTGAAAACTTTGAAAATTTTGAAATTGTGTACTCAAAAAACGTATAGAATTTTGCAATTTTGTCCTCGGAAAACGTGGATAATTTTGCAAATTTGTACTGGGAAAATGTTCCAGGTCTTGGAGAAACCCTGGACTCTGAACTACTCGATAATAAATATTCATACAAAAAATCCAGGCCAGATGAACTCAACATTTAATTTTGGCAATAATTTTAATATACTGTACATGAAAAGTTAAGATAACTAGTACTACATATTTCGTCCAAACTTATTGCGAGAAAATTGCAGGAAAATCATGTAACGAGAGAGTACACCCGAGATGGCGCGACGTTCGATTTTCACAAATAATCACACGGAAGAGAAAATGGTATTAGGTGACACTTTTAATTTTGGCAGGATGAATGCTAATTATAGTAATTAGATAAAGTGGCGCAATTACCTAACGCAAACTGAGATGAAATGAGAAGATGTAGATGTCGTATACAAATTACACGGCGAAATGAGTGCGCTGAAATCCCAATGCTGCAAATACAAAAAAAGCAAAAGGAATCTAATTAGGAAAAGGCCATATTACACAAAAACGCTCTTAATTGATATCTTGGCATATAGAGCGTGCACATTTACGCGAGAAATAGCTCTTTAGCGCAACGTAACCGTAGCGACATCGACTTAAATCGAAGAAGTTTCATTTAAAAACAAAATTTGCACGGCACGAAATTAGTTTCGAGCGGGTGAACTATAAATGTCAACGCATATAATTATTTAATTGAATGGCTTCACAAATCTAATTTCATCCTAACTGGGATTAAACCGGAAAGAAGTTAATGCGTCGTTAAAAACCTATGTTATACGCTCCTAGTAGGAATTCCATTAGTGTCACTGTCTATATCCAGGCCATCTGAAAAAAATCTTTGATATGGAAGATATGATAAAGAAAATGACGCGAAATAATTAAAATTGATTGGTTCTCAACAGACATTTTGCGCAACAGCAGTTACCAATTAATGTTCATAAAAAATAATTGGAAACTTAGTGGCCACCCTGTATTGGCAAGTTATTTAATTTAACAGTGCTTACAAATGCTAGTACAATTTAAAAATGTAAAAGTATTTTTTGGTATTAAAAATGAGATCATATTGAAAAATTGAGATTTCGATTTGTAAATTTGGAACATTTTTTTGGGCAAATTTATGGTGATTTTTTTTAAACAACTGATTCCTTTTTTAAAAATAACGATTTTTTTTTAAAATTGATTTTATAATTAATTTTTTTTCTTTTTGGAAAATTAATTTTTTTTAAAAAAAAAATTCATTATCTTAAATTGATTAATCCATTATAGGATAGGATATGCATTTAACATACATGTACTGTATATACGCTGATAACCAAATAGTCATAGTTTTCTCCTATTTTTATTTCTACATTAAAGTGTTATAATTAAATGTAATCCACTGTTAATTTAGTAATTTTTCAAACAACTTCACATTTGTGAAATTTTGTATCGGTATAAATTAGAAAATTCAAGGCCACCAGATAAAACATGAGTTACTGGTAATAGTAGATGTAAAACAGCGTTCGTCTGTTTGCGAAAATCAATTTCGAACAGTTGAATACGGAAGAAATGAACAGGACGAGTAAATAAATGTTCTTGATTAGTAATAATATATTACTCACAATGAGTGCAGCAAACAAGTTACACAAGGGCATTGTTAACGTCAAACTATAGAAAAATCATGGCGTGAAAAACTGGCAGCAAAGCCATCTAAATGATCGAAGTGAAAGACTGGTTTACGAGTGGAAAAAGCGCCACAATAAGAGGAAATAGACCCGTGGAATATCCGCTATTGAGCAGGAAATTCTGTCAAACTAACGAGAAAAGCATCCAAGGAGCGAGATGGAATCGATGACGTAAATACGTCGCATCTGGGAAAAATAAAGGTGTTGCTAACCGGAAAGTTAACGCTACATGACCACCTACAGACAAATCCAAAAATAACAAATACAAGGTCTGGCAAGTAAGCTAAACACGACTAGAAAATGAATTTTATAATCTACATACTTATTTAATTTATCGATCAATTTGTCTTTTAATGTTTATATCTTTAAAACATTAACACCCGAATAACAACACCGCAAATCAAAATACCCCCAAATAAGACGAACAGATACATTTATTTCTACGAGTATCGCAACTTTAAAATAAGATGCAAACTCTCGATTCACACAATTTTAAATATTTACGATGCATCAGTTCATCTTATTTCTAGTTTAAGATATATGTTATCCATTAAAGCGTATTGGAGTAGTTTTGCTCCATTAATCTACCTGTATGTACATATTGCATATAATGCATTGATATTTTTGCTGTTTGCAATCGAAATTGAATAAGAAATCCTCTAAAATACAGCGAGCTAAGTCATTTCCTTCCTGCAAAGCAAATATCAGTTTCAAATCTAGCTCAGTTATCCTCAAATATTTCAGGCATGTAAATTAATTTTATACATAAAAACGTTTGCCTATTAGGTTGTCGATAGTTTTTTTTTACCCTGGTTTAGAGCTCAAATTGGCCATGCTTTTTATTCAAATTACATTCAGTTCATCTTATTTCATAGCTTAAGGTGTTATCCATTAAAGCGAATTGGGGCAGTTTTGCTCCATTAATCGTATTGTATGTACATTGTAATGTACATTGTCGTCTTGTATGTACATATTGCATATAATGCATCGATATGTTTGCTGTTTGCAATCGAAATAAAATAGGAAATCCTCTGAAATACAGCGAGCCAAATAATTTCCTTCATGCAAAGCAAATACACTTAATTTTCAAGTTTACATTCGACTTCTTCATCCGTTTCAAATCTAGCTCAGTTATCCTCAAGAAATTCAGGCATATAATTTAATTTTATACATAAAAACGTTTGCCTATTAGGTTGTTGATAGTTTTCTTTTACCCTCGTTTAGAGCTCAAACTGGCCATGCTTTCTATTCTAATTACAAAATTTGGAATAACGATATTGGTAACGGCATTTCCATCCAAGTGCCTGGTCACTTGACATACATTATTTCCATAAAATTGATAAAAAGACATTTTGACAATTTTCGCGTTGTTATAACGCATCGCAAAAACAAACTTTCCAATAACCATGGGCAACGAGACGAGGATATGATGAAATTACCCGCGAACCAAAACAAATACCGACAAAATGAAATTGCGGGACTCCAACACGTCAAATATATGACCATCGTGTTGCATCAAATGAATATGTTTCACCGAAGAGCCTCAGGAATAAATTTAGATCGCACGCAGAAGAGCGCAATTTTAAATCAATAAACATCGATGGTTTACCTCCACGAGCGTAACATTTATTTGCAAACGGGGAACAACGACTAGGAAATCCTAAACAGTACACCGGAATTAGGGCAATGAAAGAGGAGGGTTGTAATTGCTTTTAAAAAAAATGGCAATTTCACTTTTATCCCCCACAATTTTACTGCCTATACATCGGATCTAAAAGCAAGGAGATTGTCAAGCATCTCATAAATCCTCCCCATGCATCTAATTAATGTCATTTCACTGGCAAACAACAAAAAACCCTAAGTGAAAATCCAAATTAAATTTTGATTAGAAACCCTGCCGTGCAAAATGAACAACGGCAATAAAAGCAGATAGGCATGGGGAAATCAAGTATGGCGCTTTAGGCTCGAGTATGCTTTTATTACAACTTATATTTAAGTTTCTACCGCAGATTAATACAACTACTTAAGGTCACTCAATTGCATATTTGGTATATTTCAGTAATTCATCATCAAGTTGACTGATGTAACGTACCGAATGTTGAGGGAAGACCCTAAAATTACTGATAAATCAATAACCGGAAAAAGTACGCGTAGAAGGCAAGCTTCAAAATACAAGTATACAATAAAAGCCGCTTAATTCGATCACGCTTAATCCGGTCAGCCATTTGATTCGGTCAAAACAGATATTTTCCTATGCTGTCCTACGTTAAAAAGTCACTTAATTCGGTCATCTCATCGCTTAACTATGTAGATTAAATTTCCACGTGTCTACATAACGCAAACGCGCAAAACCAGTTTCAGCAGCTTTCATACAAGCGGCCATCAGCGGCTGTACTCAGATGGATTTTCTGCGTTATTAAGAAAATGAAATTTCAGCCGTTTCAGCAAGCAGGAAGCATCAAACACTACTTCTAACATTTCTTAAAACAAATATCATTTAAAAATATGTAAATACATACACAGATTAAATCCATGTACTTTTAAAACATAAGAGCACATTATTTTCATAAGGTCAATATGTTTAGCGTGTTTTGTTTGACATTCATCGCTTATTTAGGTTAATATCGCCGGAACCAACGTGATCGAATTAAACGGCTATCACTGAATAATCTACGAATAATAAATTTGCTTCCCGTTGTATAGTGTAATAAAATGTTTGAATAAATTCATTCACGTGATATATTTTCAGATAAAAATAGTTACCATGAAAATATTGTTTTTAAGAAATTCCACATTGCTCGACAAATTGAAAGATGATTAACTATTATTGGGAAATAATCGCCTTATCAAATAAATCTAGAACCTACCAGATCAAAAGGAAATGTAATTCACGTAAAAATACACCTCCTAGCCATAATTTTATTTAATCAGGGAATAAACTAGCTAATATGAGCGACCCGTATCGGCATTCTTATCTGATATTACCCTCTCTTTAATCGTGGGTAAAATAGAGTATGTAAACCAGGTCAGTGAATACAGGCTTCCCTGCATAGCGGAGATGCTGTCAATGATTGCCCCATTTAGAGGGAAATTTTATGGGTCCCGTTCAAGTCAGATTTCTCGTTAAAGATAACGCGAATTTAGAAACGGGAATGAATAGAGTTTGGAGGACGGAAATGAATTTCCCAAACACCGATAAGTGAGCGAAAAAAGTCATCAATTATGGACGTTTTCACGTCTAAAAAGGATAAATGATAAGGAGCAAATAAATAAAAGAGAATGAAAGCGAAAGTAGTACAAAAGCTAAATGCTCATCCCAAATTCTGAATTTATAAAAGAAGATTTTAAAGAAAGACTTTTACAGAACCTTGAACGTATAAATTTCCGCGTCATGGCAGCGGCACTGCGAAACCTTGGCTAAGCTACCGAAAATAAAAGCCGATATTTATTAGACAAGTTTTATATTTGATTTGGAAATTTGAAAAATAAAACTAAGAATCTTCAGAATTAAGATTCTGCGTGACATCATAAAGGTTATTGCGCTACAGAACGTCAATTGCTGTTTTGAAATTGGTCAGTTTCCATTTAAAACTAGAAACACATTCAACCAGGAACACAACATTTCGTTAAAGCCGTCGTTTCTTCTAATTATGCCGCCGCCGCAAATTAAAATTTACAACCATAGATATTATACACTATAATGGAAATAAATAATGGAAATGCATGTAATTTAAGCTCAGATTGGCGAAAGTTCGTAAACATCCTGTGATTACTAATTTTGACAATAAAACCTTTCGTTGTCGGTCTTCACCAAATTCAGAGCAACGTAATTTAAAAATCGCTGGAACTTGAACAACGAATACGAAGGGAAATTGAAGTATCAACCTAGAGCTCTCTTCAACAACCTTTTCCGTCTTAAAAATCTTTCATCTGAAATCCTTGACGAAACACACAGACGGACGTAATCCCTATGCGGCGAATTGTTTACCAATGCGAAAGGTTTTACATCTGGAATTTAACGACCCTATTTTAAGACCCTTTAAGGTTAAATCGTTCAACAAAATGAGGAATTTAAAAGCGATACGATCTTATCTCTCTCGTCTTTTCCAATCAATTATCATAAACAAAGAAAATCGAGACGAGCTCGAAGCAATTGTCTTGCTTGGATCGAATTGTGACCGATGGTCCGAACCCTTAATGAAACGTCGATAACCTACTTAAAACAAATTAAATTCTTGTTCAGGGCATAGACACGTATTAAAATCGCCTTAAAGGATTTGCCCTGCTTTGACATAAAACAATTTTAAGTAAACTTGGTAACTTAAGTAACTAAGTAACTTAAGTAACTAAGCAACTTAGTAACTTGGTTAACTTAACTAAGTAGCTTAGTAGTAATCCATGGTATAACTAATTTATTTTATTCGATTTTTTTTATAATTTTTAAGATAAATAAAGACATGAGTATTATTGATTAAAAGCCTTTGTCCAGAGCTATAGTATTTTAAATATATTTCGATAAAAATTATTTGCTCAGAGTACAAAGTTTAGAGTAAAAATAAAAACCATCTGTTTGTTTGGCCCCATGCAATCCCAGATCTTTTTTTTTCATGCAGGTGGAATAGTTGAGAAAGCGGTAATTTACGATTAGTCAGAGCAGACTAGTAAAGCTTCGCTCCAATCCTAATTTACAAAATCAAGAGCTTAAACGAAGTCGATGAATATTATTAATGAATAATCAATAACATTTAGTTTGTTCAGAAAATAGTAACGTGTATTATTAAGGAGATAAACTCGTAACGGCGCACAGCTACCGAACAAGTGTAAGCCATTTGCATATACAGTGAAAGACGCTTAATTCGATCGAGCTTGATCCGGTCAACCATTTTATTAATTCGGTCAAAACGGTAAGGACGGATTTTTCCTATGCTACCACATGTTAAAAAAGGCCGCTTAATTCGGTCAACTCATCACTTAATTCGATCAAATTTCCACGTGACTGCATAACGCAAACGCGCGAAACAAGTTTGAGCAGCTTTCGTACAAGCACGGACAAGTTTGGACAAGGCGCATGCGTGCATATATTAAGTATAGAATGCATCAGATGGATTTTCGGCGCATTTTAGAAAATTAAATTTCAGCCGTTGCAGCAAGTAGGCAACATCAAACACAACTTATAGCATTTTTTTTAAAAAAATAATTTTAAAAATTTGAATTCGAACTTAACACAGTTTATTGGAACGGGACATCCTGTATTCTCCAGCAGCCAGGCCTAATACATGCATAGAAAACCCAAACACGTTTTTCATTTTGATTAATGCAGGCGACATTTTCGAGTCATCAAGCGCACTTCATAGCACTGCTAGATGGACGCCTGTATAAAAGACAAAACTTTTTCGATAAAATCCATGAAAACTCAATTCTGTGTTTCGCATATTAAATAGGTGCATCGAGGCTTTCAAGGACGATCCTCTTCACGAGGCACTACACTGCCCTTCAAAACCTTCGAGCATATTTTTATTTTACTTTCGCTGGACATTTATTTATATTTGCAACATTTTCCACTTTCAAAGAAAAAAAAAGTTGATACAAAATTCAGCGAAGCATTTTAGAAGAGAAACATATAGCAAAAGGCGATATTCGGAGAGCATTTCCTCTATGAATTTCTGGAGATAGCATGAATTTAAAGATGAAGGTCCAGAAAGACCTCTTTGCCCTTGAGAAATGTCGAATTGATTGGCGCAATATTGCAGTAAAAATAGTCGAGATAGTCAATGAAACAGCGAGGACCGCTACTGTATGTCCTAGAGAGTTTCCGATGAAACTCGGACCGAATAAACATGCAGTTACTTTTGAAACGTCCATCAATTCCTGAAACGCATTCAAGAAAACGTCGGCTTACAAATCCTACAAATCCCCTTTCAAAGATTTGCTGAATTTACTTCAACTTTATCATAAAAGTGTCGCGAATGAACGGGTTGTACAAATAGGACAAAGGTCACAGACCTTTTTTCCGTCCTTCGCTCGAGCTACCAGCTTTCTCCGATGAAATATGGCCCATTTTTTATGAAAATATCCCCTCTTTTTGTCGACTGAGGATTGGTTGAATCTTTATTTCAGCCGTTTCATCCCACGCACGACACACGTTTTTATAACTGCATTTAAAATTATGAAAAAAAGCTAAACTTTTCTGTGTGTTGACTCGGAAAATGATACGATAACATACGCGCGCGTCACCTACACGAAAGGCATATTGTGAAAACGTATATACACAATATTTAAACGATTATTTAAAGAGGAAATTCTGAAGAAAAGGGTACTTATTTAAATGGAAGGAGGAAAGGAGAAAATGTTTATTAAAATCTTCACAAAATGCATTTCCGGATCTGTGGCTAAGGCCATCTTTTGATCGCAAAATTCATCAAGTGTTTGTTAGATAAGTACATGTACGTTATCCTAAAACATAAAAGAAACTAAAGTGCCGTTTATTTATTGTCCAATTTTATCTCAACTATATAGCAAACCTACAATGTGTTATTATTGTAGCTACTACTCGACTAAACGAATTACATTACCATTCGCGTATTTTATTATTCAAAATTAGGCGCTTCGAGGAAATTCATGATCCCTAACCCGGCAATGTTAAGATTTCAAACTGCCGCTTCGTAAATTCTGCCAATTGAATTAACAATTATATACGTGAACAAAGAAAAGCGCATTCGCATAGTGTACATGTATTTCAACCTAATTCATCTCAATTTAGTCCGTTCGAGCATATATTTTCTTTTGCTTTACAACGACGCTATACTCAGTCGTAATGCTAGAAATGTATTTGTGAATTGAATATGTAGCCTACATTAATAATCACATTTCCATAAATAATGCGCGATATAGCACCTGCCACTAATTTGTTTCGCAACAATGGCGTGTTGATGTAGGCGTTGAAAACTAAAATAAACATGTTTTCGTCCCGAATTTCCCCTAAAGCCGGGTACGTATACCGAAGCAAACCGCAAACAAAAAACCACAAATGTACGGAGTCCCGTAGCGGAAGATTATTTTCTTTTTTTACTTCCCAATGCCTGGTAGAGACTGAAGCAAACATTTGTTCAAAATGTTTTCTCCGGAATTTCTAGAAAACAGCAGACAGCAGATATTGTGACGAAAAAAGACGGTGACATCAAAGAAAAAAGTGATTGCTTATTTCTTCAAAATGTTTGCTGTTTGCTAGAGATTTCGGTGCAAACAATTTGAGCAAACAGAAAACACAAACACTGTTTTTGTCTGCTTCTGTCTGTATTCGGCATTATAAACAGGGTTGCCACCACATTTGAAAAATCGACTTGCCTGACTTTGCCTGACTTTTGTCCATTTTATTCTCATT
>JAQGAO010006508.1:0-12222 GCA_034697705.1 Ommatoiulus sabulosus | reverse complement strand
GAATATTCCAAGCTTCTCATTGCAATTGTTATTTTATTTTTCATTATGACAAAAAAATTTATATGCATTAACGAGTAAGTTTTGGTCAGGGAAAAGTCAGGGAAATTTAAAATGAAAATTTTGTGGCCACCCTGGTTTGGGCATACTGTATTATTTAACAAACGGTTGGTTATTTTAAAATTATCACCTGCATGTTTAACTACAATATTAACAGGCAATGGGCTTATAATAAGAACAAGTTTACTTATTTACAGAGAGTTTACTGTACACACGTACTCGTTTCTACGCAAATATAGTATTTTCAAATGATCCTATAAACAAATCTAATGAAAGCGAATGATGCAACATTTTTGAGGTATTAATGTGATTAAAGTTGATGGCATTATTAATGAACGTGTACACTTTCCTTTAAGGTTAATACTTGTGCATATTTACACTCTTTTACGTGTTTATTATTGGAATTTTAAGCCCTATTTAATATTTTAAAATTCTTGTGATCTTTAAACTTTTCGGGCATGCGAGGGAACTGGAAGTGACGTCATCTCGGCAAATTCCAAGATGGACGCCTGTTGCACAGTTATACGCTCGATCTTGTTGAGTGGTTTATCCATTTTAGGGAGTTTTCGCGAAATGACTTTCATGTTGAGGCGATGATCCTGTTGTGCAAAAATGAGACATTTAGTGAAGAAGAAATCGACGCGATGTCCAAATATGCGACATTGTTGGCTAAAATCGCTTTCGGACGCTGACATATCTGGCAAGACCTCAACCCTTTTTCGAGTAAGTTTCGACCAATTTGATCAAATACTGTAATTTTGGTAAATAACGTATATTTAAGTAGATCATTGAACAACTGTATACATGTTGGTGGTTATACACATTCGATAAGAGAATGATTACAACTAATGACTATTGTATGCCTGCCCATGAGTCCTGGGCTACATGGCGCCTCAGGCCATCTTTAATTTGGCGCCTTCAACATACATGTACTTTACCTAATGTATTTAGCGAATTATTTGATTGCCTGTGTACACGTATGCATATACAGTAGTTGGTCATTTTAGGGTAAAGACTAAAGACTCGATGATCAATTGGCTTCTACCCTAATCATGCGAAGTTAAATAGAATGAGGCTAAAAATAAAAGCTGAGAGCCAACCGATATTGACATGTTTGTGGAAAATGTGGGAGGAATTAGATGCAATGAATGGGTACTATCGTGTCCGATATTTAGAAGAACTGTCTCCGCATTTACCTCGTTCGAGCCACCTTACAGCCTATGGCCTAATTCATGCGCATCCGGTAATCTCAAGAAATGGACGCTCATGCATTTTACGACCGTTGCTCGGCAGTAAAATGACCACGAACGTTCCTTGAAATACGTAAAACCTCAAAACTATAGTTAGCTTCGTTCAATAAACGACCAGCTTCGTGCTCGGAATAAAGTCGCAATTGGAGTCCACGACATGCATTCTTGAAAAATACGAAAGTGTCGTTATTTGCATTCCAGCTCGGATAAAACTGCTGGAGCACAGATCTGAGCAGATTTCAAACGAGCTAAGCATTAACAACAAACGGCACTATTATTTTAGCTAAATTGAACGTGTTTATAGTTTTATGTCCTAAACAATTTCAATTAAAAGTATGTTAAAGCCGGCTTAAATCCTGCCATTGAGACAAGTTAGAATAAAAGATATACAGTATATTGTTCTTCAAACCATGCATGCACTCGGTTGGAATAAAAGCGTTGTTCAGTTTAAAATTTAGGAAGACCTACTTTTATCTTCTCGCACCTGTTAAAGTACATTTCATGAACATGATTTTCTCAAATTAGGATCTGTCAATTACTCACATTTGCTACATTTTGAGTTACTCGGAGACTATTTTATCTACGGAGATGCACGGTACAGTATTCTCAGAAGGTTTCTTGAGCCCTTTTTGCACCGATGAAATATGAAGCATTCTACTTATACATGCATTTGTCGTGTCCCACAACTATTGAGCAATTTGCTAACGATGACAGGTGTAGGACATTGGTATTTGTCACAGTTCTTTTTAATTATATGTAGGACGATTCCTATAGCGCTGCCATTCAAAATGTTATTTTTTTGTACAAAAATATAGTAAACCAAATCATCCTAAATGACAAAAAATGGCTAATTTTAATTTGTTTCCTTAAAAGTGATATTTGGACTCAAAAAAATTGTACTACATGAATAACCTTGCTTTAAGCGACGTCATTATTCTATATAAGCAAAATACTATACATCATACTGCTTTAAGATGAATGCAGCTGTGGCCAGTCGCTTCTGGACTCTTTAGCCAATGATTATGAAATTAGAAGTTGGCAAGCCATTATTGCTGGTCTTTACCAGAATTTTGGTTCTGACGAGGCAATATATTCATAGATTCCTTTATCCATTCTCATCAGAATAGCGCACCATTCATCTTTCTAACGCACCATCCACTTCCCGTCTCTATAAACGTCTCTTGACTGCCATACAGTATATCATATGATCAATAATGAATGGTCAGGCCTTGAGGTGATGACAATTGGCCGTGACAAAGCATTATGAACCGTGGAAAGCAATTGTCTTATAAGCTTAAATTCCGATGTACATGTATATATTCAGGAGTAATTTGTATATTTTTTTGGCGATTTATATGATGTAGGCTACATGGTACATCATGTTCAAATGAAATTTTTGAACAAATGTAGGTTTAACTTTAATTTTGCAAAACATGTCCTTCTGAAATGGATTTTCGCATTCTTTAATGATAGATATCTGATCATTCTTTTAAACATAGCCCTGAAAGAAGGTGAAATACGTAAAACACAAACTCAAAAAAAAGTTATATATATACTGTATATATCTCACATAACAAGACATTTTTGTTTTTTACTAAATGTATCGCTTTCATGATAAAAAAAATCCAGGTTAAGAATTAACATGCGATTAACAAGCACATTTTTTATCATAATTATTTATTAATTTAATTCTAACCTACATAAGTACAAGGAAGTTGCTTATCTCAAGAAATTCTAGAGTTACATATACCGCGATAATGATATATCACGTTTTGTGTTTTTTGAAAATAAAATGACCCCAAGAAAAACCAACAGGGCCTCAGTTGATAATTGCTATGAATTCAAGGAAAGGTTACATGTTCTCCAACATGACGGAATTTTTAGTTGCACCTGATAATATATTTGATTGAACAAATCGGTTGGGACTGAGAAGTCACTGATAAATTTGTGGTAAGCAATCGAAAGTTATTGCAAATGTGAGGAGAAACTGACCAAGAATTAATCGCAAAAATAATGGGCCTGAAAAGTTCAGTTATAAATCATAATACATGCACATGTATATATTAAACTTGTCCAACAGCTGAGTAAGACGAGCGTTTCTTTGTTGATCATGTTGGTATTTTCCACGCATCTTTCATCAGCATTTCTGAAAAATTCAACTCGTCCTTTTCTGTCGGAAGTTCAACTTCTGACTTCCCAGTCCCAAATACTTGTCTTTGTAACAAATGACGAAAATAAGATGTGAAATTTGCGCATGACCACTGTTTAAAAGTGGACGACTTGAAAATATGGAGGATAAGACCAGAAGGAGAAGGAAGAACCCATGGAGAATATACATTTACTAGTAAATTACAAAAAAATTCAGTTGTCCATAAGTGCAGACGATGAATCATGTTGACAAACACGTACTTTACACGTGTTCCTCTGATATGCCATCTTCTGTATGCCGAATGTTTACCTGAAGCTCTTCCATTGTATGAGGTGGATTTGAACACAAAATCTTCGATAAGGAAATTCTGGGAAGTTCCGGAGGTTTTGCTGACCGATCTCATGTTTAAGATGCCATCGTAACGAATAAAATAAGTTGTAACGAGATAATGCATGCGTTCCCCATGGGTTGATTTTCTTTTTGGACACCATACCGATCGAAAATAAGTCATTGACTGCTGAATGATGCAGGATATTGAGAAAAACCAAGAATGTTGCTTCTTATGTACATGCGTGACGATATTTACAAAGCCAATAAAGAAAAATCCAGTGTAGTACAGTGTACTTGTATCACATCATTTGATAATCACTTACGCATACGTTTCAGTTTGAAAAAATGCCCAAGCCCAGCATGGCCATGGCGGTGGCAAGCTTGTTCTTTTGCTGATAAAGCCGTCCTTTCTTCTCATCAATTTATTACTTCCTGTTACCTCCAGTTCAGCGAATGTTTTGGGGTAAATCGTAATATACCCTTAGGATATTGGGCGATCAATCTAGATTTGCACCTTCCAAAGATGAGTGTAGTGCTGCCACCTTGAGGACACCTCACGTATATGTAAGAAAAAACCCTACAGAAACGTAAAATTGCTTTGTACTTCGTCAGAAGTATAACGAATATTAAGATCTTTTTCCTTACAAAGAGATCCCTGACACATTTCGGATGCACTGGTTCAGAGGATGATTAATGACTAAAAATTCGAGTATTGGAGAGTTTCATAATTTCATTTGTACATGCAATTTTGAATTCATTAGTACCCTCGTGTCACAACGAGACGATACATTGTTGATACATACATTGAGCCGTAAGAATCAATGTCGGATGTTTGTAGCTACTCTTTTAGCTACTGCAATTGTCTGCAATTTGTGAAAATTGGCCAAGATTTTTCCATCTATAAAATTTCCCCAAACTCGTGAATTTTCGGTAAGATCTACATTTTCTACAATATATTGAGCTGATCTTGCACTTTCGAGTTATCACCTTTACCAATCTTTACAGCATCGGCTGAAGGACTGCCTTCAACGTTAAATTTCCAAAATCTGATTGACGAGTTTGAGTTTTTCGAAAAATGAAGTTATTCGTGACTTAATCGTAAACATTGTTCTCGAACGAGTTGGGAAATGATAAAAGTAAGTAATGTTCTCTAATTAAAATCTATTAGGATAGATGTCTGTAAATTATGACTACATCCAAAATACTCTCAAAACTTTGGACGGCTGTCTCGATTGTGATTTTTCGCTGCTTTCCAAAGATGTTTACGGTACATTTCCAGAGCAGTGTCCTAAAATTCGGCCACCCCCGAAATGCCACATCCTATCCCGAAACGTATCGTTTCGTGCAGCGTCGTTGAAAAAAAATCTCAATAACCAATTCACGAGTGTAGTAAAATAATCTCCACCACACAAAGATTAATCAGACTTTTGCCTATATCAAATGGGATCAAGCGTGCTCATTGGCTCAAGTTTAGAGTCCGGTTTCTGAAAAAGATCCGGTATCGAAGTGGCAGCACCGTAGGCATCTTCAAAAAGTGTGGAAACTTCGGAATGTCGCGTGCACAGAGTTTGGAAAACCGTCCCCAGCAGGCTGGATTCTCCCGCCATCCATGGACACATCCATTCAGCAGTTTTCCAATGACACCGAGAGCAGTTAGGCTCTCAGACATGGTGCGTTTGCTCCAGGGAGGGATGTCCGGCTCATTCTTTGATCGGCGCGTCGAGGAGGTTGACGGCGACGGTTTCGGAGGGGGCGTTGTAGACCACCATGACCGCTCCGGATCCCTCGTGGGCGTTGGTCATGTGCACCCGCACGGCGCTCATGGAGGAGGGCTGCAGCAAGGTCACCTGCGTGGCGTCGTTGCCGTTGCACGACTTGTCCGTCTTGTAGTTGGACACCCGTCGTCCTCCGCGGGCGCTGGGGCCGCGTCCGAAGCAGGGCAGCACCTGCTTGAACTCCTTGCGGAAGTTCTCGTTGAGCCAGGCGTAGACGAAGGGGTTGTAGCAAGTGGAGCTCATGGCGATGGCGTGCGCGATGAAGAACAGCAGGTTGAAGTAGTCCCAGTGGGCGCTGGCGATGGAGATGTCTTGCGCCAGGTTGGTGACGTTGAGCGGCAACCAGGAGAAGCCGAAGATGGCCACCATGGCGATGAGCATCCGGTTGGTGCGGCGCTTGCGTTCCCGCTCCTGCTCCTCCTTGCGGGACGATTTGGCCCCCGGCTTGGCTTTGGCGCGGTCGCTCAACTTACTGGACACCTTGACGTAGCAGCAGGCGATGATGACGAAGGGCACCACGAACTGCAGCACGATGGTGCTGCCGCTGAAGACGAAACGGCTGGTCTCGGTGGGCCAGTTCTCCTCGCAGTAGAACTTGCCCCGGATGTGCTGATGCGGCGTGAGGTGCATGAAGATGCCGTAGGGCAGCGTGGCCAAGACGGAGAAGATCCAGATGCTGAAGACGATGACCACGGAGGTGGAGAGGCGCATGCGCTCTTTGAAGGGGTAGATGATGACGAAGAAGCGGTCCACCGCGATCGAGGTGAGGGTCAGGGTGGAGATGTACACGCTGACCCCTTGAGCGAACGGCATCAGGTGACAGAGCACCGTGCCGAACAGCCACTCGTCCAGGAAGGAGTAGAGAGGCGTGAAGGGCACGGCCAGCACGCACAACAGGATGTCCGACAGAGCCAGGTTGGTGATGAAGAAGTTGGTCACCGTCTGCATGGCCTTGTTGCGGATGACCACGAAGCAGACGAGGACGTTGCCGAACACGCCCAGCGTGAAGATGGCCGAGTAAAGGCCGCCGAAGAGCACCTGCACGGCCGGGTTCTTGATGATGTCTGGGCTGGAAGGCAGGTACGGCTCCTCCGTCGTGGCGTTGGTGTAGTTGGCACTCGGCACGGAGTCGTTCATGGTCGGGCTGGAGCAGATGGCGAACGGGCAACTCTCCAGCGACATCCCGGCACTGCCCTCAAGGGGACCTGCGAAGAGAAAGATTGCGAGCGGTTGGATTCGGGTTTTTAGCACTTCCGTCGACGGCCACATGCAAACTCATGGAACACTTTCGGAACATATCATGCGCAACATGCATCGGACGTTCTGGACGTCCATTCTTGAATGCTTATCATGGTCAAAAACTCGAGATGTGGTAGAAAGAGACCCCGGTTGGGCGAATAAAAATTATCAAAAGTTCAAACTGGCCGAAAATGATTTTAGATTTTTTACAAAAATAAAATGATTAGTTAGGTCACTGATGGAAGTCTAATAAAAATTATTGAATGTTGAATTCTCATTGGACGGATGAAGGTGGAAAAACTTTTCCAAGTTTTGCTCATCTTCCATCGTAATTATCTGAGAAAGTTTTACACAGGACTAAACGTTGTGTAGTTTAGAAATGTTACGGTTTCTATCATCTTTTCGTGATTTAATTTCCGAATGATTTAGTAAACGTTGTATGAGGTAGTTCATCTTGCAGCGTTTTGCACCACAAATAAAGCACTGGAAGGCGTTAGTTCAGTTTTTGGACTTTAAACGAAAGTCAGTTATGCACAGAGTGCATGCGTTTTGAATTTCTTGTCAGTTCTGTATTTTGGGAAACTTTTCTAGCCCAATAGTACGTGTACGTAACTACATCTATGCCATTTGTAGACATATCATATACACAATGATGCGTGTCCAGTGAATCACGTATAATTTCTGTATGGTTTGGGAGCGGCGCTATCTCTCATAACGTTAACTATATTCTAATGTAAACTACTACAAATAATTTGATACATGTTTCATCTGTTATGAGATTTAACAGGGAATTGATAATATTCTTCTCACTTCCACAAAAAAACAACGGCAATAAATACTACTATATTGCCGTAATTTAATATATTAATATTCTATAGTGGTCAATATCAAAGATGAGGAAATCAAAAATTTCACCTTACGACTATTTGATAACTCGATCTTTTATAAACGTTATCGCACGAGCAATTTGCCCATTTGAATGCGAAGCGGCGGACCCCCTTCGGACCATCCGTGACCTGCATAAAGTGGTCATAAAGGAAACTTCCACAACGAAAAAAAAAATGTCTGAAGATGTTCCTGTTTTAACAAACTTGGTATCCCTCCAAATAGAATTCGTATAGAAGTGAAACACTCGACGTATTTAGTTTTTGAATTTGTACCGATTTAGTTTTGTCTGTATGATTTCGACTTTGCTGTGTTCGCAATAACCAATTGAAGACATAAACGGGTCGTTGACGCCATCTTGAAAACGTCACCGGTTTTCTCCCGTGTATTATTTAATGGTTCGGACTGACTTTTTCGGTTATCATTTTATGTTTCCATAGATTATACAATGAAAGCGATTTATTACGACAAAGTATAGAACTCTCGACCATTTCTTTTTTGTCAGCCAAAAAATAGAAATTACGTAGAAATGACGTATGGCATTTTTAGCTAATTTGATCTGCGCATGAGTGACGACCGTCTTTGTCTTCAATTGCTTGTATATGAATCCAGCATAAAAAAACTTAACATACATGTGCATGTATGTATACAGCAAAACTGTTCATAACTCCGTTACTCTCTAAAATACCAAAATTAGAAAGATTTTAGACTTATTTAGATAGATTTTAGAGTTATTTAGATAGATTTTAGACTTATTTAGATAGATTTTAGACTTATTTAGATAGATTTTAGACTTATTTAGATAGATTTTAGAGTTATTTAGATAGATTTTAGAGTTATTTAGATAGAGTTTAGACTTATTTAGAAAGATTTTAGACTTAGATGTATTTGTGGTTTTTATAGGGTGATGCCAGTCACTATGTTTAACATCCCCTATATAAATACACGAGTTGAGGGATTTCATAATTGCATCACCATTCATAAGGGATGTTCAAATCGTTTTTATTTGTTGCAATTTGCAAAATATTTCAAAAGGCAACTGCAAATCTAATTTTTAAATAAAATTTAAGTGTTACTTTGGAGAATATGCCACCCCAGGTCGATGGTCGTAGCATTAATTGACATCTCGAAGTGAGCCCACTAAACTACACAACTTGTTCCTGAAGAGGACATTCTACTTCTGCGGTCATCTTCAGAAGACCAGAGTCAGCGGAGTGACGTCATTCACCGCTACTGCGGCGTGCCATAGCCTCTCAGATCGTGCTGCACCAAGTGCCTGCGTGCGATTAGCAAGAGTGACGCAAGAGCAGACGCAAGAAAAGACGCAAGAGCGGACGGTTACAATAGTATGAGCGATAGGACAAGAGAGCCGCAAGTATAGGAAGCAGGAAGATACGACAGCTAGAATACAATGGCGGATTTACCTGCGGTAGAGCGGCATCCAAAAGGCCTCTTCCGGCCTGCCTCGAGCACCTTGCAGCTCACTCGCCTACTAGCCGTATACTATCCGCAATGCACGAGTCACGCCACCGCTGGTCCGAAATTGACCACCCCGACCAATTTGGCGGCCGTCCAGCTTGACTTTTCGTCGATTGTCTCTTCAAACATCCGAACGATCTCGGCGCGAACTGCGGCTCAAATTCCGAGAACTGCTCGATTTTTCAATTTATATCAGTTTTTCTGCAGTCTCGCAGCGCTAGCAGCTTGACCATTGGTAACGAACGCACAATTTTCCAACTCAACCGGATCGAAATCGAACCACGCAGCTTCACATTTTCAACGTGGATACGCAATGTTTCGCACGCTTAGATGAATAAATTTGGAATGGGGACGGATACAGTTTATTTTTTTTTTCCAACGTCGTACATATAAATTCGAGACGTTATGCATCTGTTCGGATATTGCACAGTTTTCTCAACTGTCTCCAATTAGGTCAACGCCATTGATGAAATTGACCGTATTTTCTTGTTTCACGTCGTCTCCTTGGCGAAAAAGGGTAGAAAATTCGGGGGGAAAATGGTCGTTTGTAGTGTAAGCTGTAGTCGTTTGGTATAGGCATTTTCAAATAAATGGCATCTTGTTCCTCCTAAACTTCCATTTTCTGGATTTCCTTGCCCAAACCATCAGACGGTGTGGAACCCGAGAATAAGGTCAATTGCAATTTCACATCAGCTGCACGCAATCCTATATACAGTTTATAGGTTACGAAGTTGTCCCTGATGCCCTAAAAAAAGCCGCCCATGTTTTCCTCCCGCATGGTTGATCGTTAGCTATAGCTGCTAGCGCGCACTTGATGCACTTTCCATCCCATAATCAAGAGTTGTAGGTTTTTCAAGTTTTCAAGGAAACCTTACACTCTACAGGTGATTGCGAGATACAGTAGGCGAGCGTTCAAATTGGCCAGCTATATCTATATTTACTGTACATGTATAAAGAAGAAAAAGTTTGTATGTTTGTATAGTTTTGGGCTGCGCAACAACTTTTGATCCACTCACCCAATTGAACCCAAATTTTCCACGATTACTTTTTAACAACCAAGGAAAAAACTAAGGTGTTAGCGATCCCAAAAACATTACCCCTTCCCCATGCGCGCGCATTTTATACCCCATTTTACTCCCAATATGACTGCCATTTTTACCACCAATATGGCGGACCCTTTCATTTTCTGCCATCACTATCGGTATGGGGGGGCGCTGCGGTCATGTTCCCAAATTCCAATATGTCCGCTTCAGCAAGTCGTGGTGAAACTAGCCAGTCAGCCATTTCGTCTTTGGGGATTAAAACAATCGGGCACAAGGTGATCGTACAGTTTTCTTACCTTACTGTATTTCAATAATCCTTTTCAACTTTCGTCAACGAAAAGTCAACTTCAGTTGACGGTGGTGAAACTACCCAAAAACGCGGCGTATTTAGCAAGTCGTATTCAAACTGCGCCAGTAAATCATTCGCAGGTAATGGTTTCGCACGTGCGTCTGGTGAGTTTTTTTTAATTACATCCTACATCCAGATGGTACTGTATATACTTAATACAGTACGTTCAAGTAATACTGTACATTGTTTTTGGTGAAATTGTCTCTGGTATCAAAGGAAATGCGTAGCATGCGTTCTCATTCCCTGCATTTTTCACCAAAACCAAATTAAAATAAACTTTGAACCAAGGTTGCCTTTTAAGAAATTGCCTCTGATGCGTCGCGGAAAAAGCAACTCGCGTTCTCTCCCTACACTCTTAAGAAATAATGGTAAAATTACATGTAGGTGTTTTGTAACACCCAAAGGTATTTTCTTGCCTCTTTTGAGGTGTTTAAAAATATTTTGGTGTTTACAAACACCTAATGGTAGGCCTATTTCTAAACTCCTAAAAAGGTGTTTTAAACACAAAAAAAATCCGTTGAAAAGTTGCTTATGGGAAACCCAGGAAAAGGCACAACTAGTGAGGCTCTCTGAAGAGCTGTAAAAAAAACCGGCAAGTTTTTGAAAAAAAAACACCTTTTATGGTATTCTGGATGAAGTATTCCATAAAACCCTATCTCAGAGGTTTTCCATAACATCAATAAAGGTGGAGTATTTGTGACAAGTCAAAACACATTTTTTCTTTGTTCTATAGTACCTTTATTTCTTAGAGTGTAGTATTTTTTCCAACTTCTACAAGAGTTGACCGATGTTTCGGAGTTTACTTCCCACGATATCAATGGAAAAAGTAGCCCGTGCACAAGTTCACCTTCCCCCGCACTTTTTTTTAACAATTGCGGTTATCGATCCAAAGCCGAGCCATGGCACTGAATTTATTGATATTGCGGGTTAATATAGTTTTTAGTGCTTTGTCGAAGCGAGATGAGGTAAAACGGTTCACCGCCGCACGGTAAATTGATTCGGAAAATGGCTTTCCAGCCACGGCTTCCTGAGCACATTCGCTCCAGTTTCTAGAGGGGGGGATTAAGATTGGCTCAGCGTATACAGTACTTAAAAAAATCACGATGGTCGAAGAAATGAGCTAGTTTTACTAAGCGATCTTAACGGTGGTTTCTATACGTGGTAGAAAAATGCATTGTTGTAAGTGGCATCTGAACTTAGTGAATCTAAGAAAATCTTTGATTCTAGGATGTATTCTACACGCGAATAGATCACAACCTTTACAATCACAGTGGGTACCCACGTTGAAATGAAATGCATTTCAAGAATGGATTTGGAAATGTTTGGATGGAACATTGTAATGCATTTTAAAATGAATTTTTTGTCAATAAAATGCCTTCAGAAACTTACTAATGAGAATACTATGACAAGAAATTCATTGTGAAACGTATGTGTATGGACCCTTGACGGAACTAAATCGAGGCTGAATCCAAATCATCTCCAGAGGAGATTTGGGTTGATGGATTACACTCCCCTACCACATGGTATTCATTTACTGACAGTAGGGTACTGAGTTGAATTGAATTGAGATAAATGATACCAAAGCTACGTATGAAAGGGTCAAGTAGTCGCTTGACCAACTCCACTATATTCAACAAGGCGTCATTGCCGGGGTTGGCGAGACTGA
>JAQGAO010006507.1:0-12223 GCA_034697705.1 Ommatoiulus sabulosus | reverse complement strand
TATTGTGCACATTTACTATAAATATAGCGTACAGAATGTAAAACATAAATCCACAATATTTGGAAATTAGGGGGGGGGGGGAAGAAATACTTGACTACCAATGTCCACCTCGGGAAGGGGAGGGGGAGTTAAAAAGTGGTAAAAATGTGTCGACGTAAATTTGGACGGCTACTTTAATCTTTGATATAATGTTCGATTATACGACCTGGAAATATCCGATTAAATATTCATTATTGGTAAGTGCAGCCCGGGCAAAGCCGGGTTTTTTAAGGCTAGTACATGTATAAGGAAGGAATTTGGGAAATTCAGGATAGATTTCAACGAGTTTAGGACATCTATATGAGCAACTTTTGGAAAAAAGTTTTGACATTTAGGACATTTAGGGAAAAAAATGTGGAGAATTTAGGAAAATTACGGAAGCTGAGAAAGTTTTGGAAAAAAAAGTTGACATTTAAGACATTTAAGGAAAAAAATGTTGAGAATTTAGGAAAATTATGAAATCTGAGCAAGTTTTGAAAAAAAAATTTGACATTTAGGACATTTAGGGAAAAAAATGTTGAGAAAATAGGAAAATTACGGAATCTGATCAACTTTTTGAAGAAATTTTTGACATTAAGGATCGACATTTAGGGAAAAAAATGTGGAGAATTTAGGAAAATTATGGAATCTGAGCAAGTTTTGGAAAAAAATTTTGACATTTAGGACATTTAGGGAAAAAAATGTTGAGAATATAGGAAAATTACGGAATCTGAGCAACTTTTGGAAGAAATTTTTAACATTTAGGACATTTAGGGAAAAAAATGTTAAGAATTAAGGAAAATTACGGAATCTGAGAAACTTTTGGAAGACATAATTGACATTTAGGACATTTAGGGAAAATAAAATATTTCTTAAAAATGAACTTGAAGGAAAATTGAGTACCAATTTCCACCTAGAGGAGGGAGAAGTTAAAAAGTGGTAAAAATGTGTCCACGTAAATTCGGTAAATTTCTTGTGTGCTATTTCAAACGTGAAGCATCTTAAATCATTTAATCATTGCTTGGGCAAAAAATGACCAAAAAATGACGGAATTTTTGAAAAATGACCATAAAATTTTGCTACGTACGGTTTGTTCTGCTTGACGTTCAAGAAAAGCTACAATGCAGACGAGTAACTTTGACATATCGCCTTCAACGTCCAAGATTGGTTGGGGAATACAGTCATGGCCGATTTATTCTAGGAACTATCCCAGCATTCGCCTCAAAGGATTGTGGGAAACCATGAAAAACCACCATCGAGGATAGCCGACACGGGAATGGAACCCGGGTCTACCGAATGCGAGCTAGCGAGAATGCTAGCCACTCAGCCACCTCGCTCGGTACTTTATTAGAACCTGGGTTGATATCTTCAATGATATCTTTCAGTTTTACATCAAAAAATATGTCAATTTATTAAAAAAATAAGAAAACAAAACATGCCTCGGCTGGGAATCGAACCCAGGTCAACAGAATGCGAGGCGAAAATGCTAACCACACAGCTACTTTGCTCGGTACGTTTTTGAACCTACTGAAATATCCGCATTTGTAACTACTTATGCAGATATTATACTAAAACAGGGGGAGACGCTAGGTGGCGTCGATGCGACCGGTCGCATGTTCATCAGCTCCGTGGCATCGGTTTTCAAATCTGGGTAAATATACGAAGGAAAGGCTCCTAAGCCTGGGAATCCCACTTCTCCCTCGCTTATTATTATTGACTTAATTCCCGATTGCAATCGAGCGTAGCCCTCTTTAATTATCAGGGTTAAAAACAAACAAAAAAGATCGTGCGAACCGGACCCCTCTCGCACACGACGTCTAGGCCTAACTTCCTTTAGGCCTCACCGCATCCCACTGGAAGTGGTTCCTACGCGCTGGTTACCCATATTAACTAATTACTTCCGACTTTATATATTCTCCCATTAATTAATACTCCTTACCGCTGCGCTAAAAAAAACAAAAAAAAAGAAACAAAAAAAAAACAAAAAACAAATTATCAATTTTTTGAAGGCTCTACGCACCACCACACACCCCAACACCATCGTTGCTATAGACTCCCCCCCCCTAGCAACTTCGAACCAGAGATGGGCAACTCACCCCAGCAACACCGACTTTCAATTGGACTCTTTCAAGAAGGAAACAACAACAGCGTCACGTACACTGGGCACCCAACTACCCAACTACTCCCCAAATCCGCCAAATACTTCGCCACTACCTTAATTATGCTACTAATATTACCTGGCATCGAGACCAACCCGGGACCCAATAATAAGACCAACCCCCCACCACTGACACTGGTCATCCACACCAAAGACTACTCAGATCCACCAAACCTTCAAGCTGAATCTGTCCTAAATGCAGACCCCTTCCTAGCTTCAAATCGTATCAACAGATCCCCACCCCCTGCCATGGATACATTCAAAAACCCCCCCTGCTCACAAAACCGCCCGCTCACAAGCGTACCTACCTCTGCGGATTCAACTTCACCCCCGACTTCACCCAAACCAGAAACTGCCAAAACCAGACATACCTACAAAAAGAAACTCAAGAAATCCACAAACCCAAACAAGCGAAAGCACTCGGCCTTTCCAACCTCCCCCCCCTACGACGGATGCAACAATAACAACAAACCACTTTGATCTACAAATGGCAAAGCTAACTAGCATCGACCACAAACTTGATGAGCATGACATAGAAATTAAAAACTTACCAACATCCCTTTCATTTCAACTTAACCTGGCAATGCAAAAAATTACTGAGCAATTCGAACAATTCAAGACAGAGATCCTTTCCCAAGAAAAAAAGACGACTAAAGCATTAAATGAGACAATCCACAACCTACAGTCCTCCTATAATGCAAAACTCTCATCCATGCAAGCGGAGCTAAACCACCTTAAGGATTCACTTAGCCCCACTTCTTATAACACCAAGACAGGCCTAGCAGACGTTCAAAAACTAAACCAAAAGATTGAAGAACTAGAAAATTACTCACAAAGAGAGTCATGTGTGCTCTTTAACCTACCTCCACCTGACAATACCTCATCATGGGAATCCGAAATCCGTAAACTATTCAGACTAATATCCCTTCCCAACCCAGACACTGTTAAACTGGAAGCTGCCCACCCACTTGGACGCCCTACGAATGACAACCCCAAGCCCCCAGTCATTATAAAATTTAACTCCAGGCCAGACTGCGATTCCTTCTTCTCACACTTCATTAAATCCATAACACATCTGAAAACCAATCCAAGCTATACCAAACTCTCTCTTGAACGAAGCTACTGCAAAACCACGGTACTAAAAAGGAAAATCCTACTACCCCACTTCCTATACCTTAAAAGAAATGGCTACCACCCTACCCTAAAAGAGGGCACCCTAATCTATAACAACCTATCCTTTTCTGCAGACCCAATAACTAGCCAAATTCACCCCCCACCCCCGTGGACTTTGCCCCCCCTTAACCCACATAGCACATATCAAACAGCTAATCAAGTAAACCCACAACACAATACCCTCAGCTCAGCCCTCCCTCCTTATTTAACATCCCCAAACAATATAACCTCAATGGACCCTTATGCCTCCACTTCAACCTCCACTAACATTACCCACCTTTCCAATAGGCCACCACCCACCCAGCCCCTTGCCCAGAAAACCCCCGCCCAATCAACTTATTCCTCCAGTCAAATACCAAACTCTGTAGAACTACAATCCATAGTAAGCGTACCCCGGCCCACAATAACACCATCCCCTCAATTATAGCTACCCCGCAAGGCCCCGGGGTGCTCGTTCCGAATTTGCGGCTGGAATGTAAGGGGTCTATACAATCTCTTGGGCAACCAAGAAGCAATCAGCCTCCTACGAAACACGGATATATTCTGCCTATCCGAAACATTTGCAACCCACCCACTCAAACTATCTAATCTACCACACTCCACCATATTCTCCCCAGCCTTAAAACCAAATCGCAATGGAAGGCAAATCGCCGGTCTTATACTCGGTTATAAAAAACCACTTGTAAGAGAACTACCCGGAACAATCATCCACGAAAATTGGATATTTGCCCAATTCACCTTTATTGAACCTAAGCACAACCTAACCATAATAGCAGTTTACCTCCCTATCTCAATGGCCATACCCCTTAGACTGCAATTCGAATCCCTACTAGACAACTACCCCAAACACTCACCCCTTCTTATTATAGGAGATTTCAATGCCCATGTTAACTTAGTTAACACCAATCTTCTAATACACAATATTAACCCTAGGATCTTTCCCCTGAGAATCTCCTCAGACTCCTCAACCAACAGCCAGGGTAAATAGCTAGAGAAACTAACCATAACCCATTCCCTAACTATTCTGAACGGCCGAACTCCATCGGACCCCTCAGGAGCCCCAACAAGGTCTGATAAAAAATCATTAAGCATCATAGACCTGGCACTAGTAAACGAAAAACTTCTTCCTAACATATCTGACCTTGAGATAAACCCCTCGACAATATCTGATCACTTCCCGATCATTGCCTCAATATTCCTAAACTGCAACCAAAGAACCCTCAATCCACTCACCACATCTACTAAAAAAATACCGCAGGAAACCAGAACTCAAAATTAGATTTAATCACGAACTCGGCTCCAGCTTGGCCCACCTCATTAGATGCACTGACCCTATTAACTATATCTATACCTCATTCTTATCTAGTATCAATACCATAGCTCACTCTCTGGACCTAGTACTATTCAAAAACAACCGAGTACCTATATCAAATAAATCACCTTGGTTTAACGACGAATGCAAAAAAGCGAAAAACTACGCTAAGACCGCTGCACAACAATTTCTCCACAGCCCATCTATCCTTAAGTCAGACCTTCTTAACAAAGCCAAGGTAAGCTATAAGAACATATGTCGTGACACCAGGGATAGGTACCTCATCGCCTGGCACGACACAATTACAAATTGTAAAACCTCTACCCACTTTTGGAACACAATAGGAAAATTCAAATCAAGATTTGCATCCCAACCATGCCCTATCAGCAAGGAAACCTGGCAAAAATATTACGCAACTGTGAACGAACCACCACGCAAGCAGAACCACAGAAAGCTCAACTCATACATAGCAAAAATGAAAACATTAGTTGCCCCTTCTACCAAGAAGACGAACCAATCTTGGACAGAAGATATCACCCTAAAAGAACTATTAGCAGCCTAAAAAAAACTAAAGCCTAATAAAGCACCCGGCCTGGACTTAATACTAACCGAAATGCTAATCCAACCTAGCATCGAAACCAACCAATTCTTACTTGAACTCTTTAACAAGATTTTCCACACCCACGTTTTTCCAAAACCCTGGCAAACAATCCTAGTTCGACCTATCCATAAAAAGGGGGACCGACAAGACCCCGCAAACTACCGCCCTATTTCCCTGGTTTCCACAGTAGCTAAATTATATATGACTATAATAACTAACCGCTTAACCAACTGGGCCTCTCTAACCAACGTCCTCCCTCCAGAACAAACAGCTTTTCTACGTAATAAGGGAACCGAAGATCAAATACTAATTTTGAACTCACTAATCAAATCTAACAATGCCAAACCACGAAAAGCCCTATATACTTTATTCGCAGACCTATCCCGTGCCTTCGATTCCGTCAATCACTTTCTTCTTTGGACCAAATTAAAAGCCCTAGGCCTTCCGGAGCACCTACTCACCAATATCTCCGCATACTACGCCTCCCTAAATATCACAATTGAAGCTATCGATGGCCCCACACAACCGATTAATATAACATCTGGTGTACTTCAAGGAGATCCCCTAAGCCCACTCCTGTTTATCCTTTTCCTGGCAGACCTACCTTTATTCCTCCCTATAAACTCATCTTATAACTTTTTAGAAAAGAAATTCAAATGCCTACTATTTGTCGATGACATTGCTATTATGGCACCCTCAAAATGCAAGCTACGAGTCGCAATCAAAGCGCTCAACGAATACTTCAAAGTAAATAACCTGACACTGAACCCCAACAAGTCAAAAATAATCATCTTTGCTCGTGGTAAAAGAAAAACAACAAACAACATTTTCACCTGGAATGACACCCCACTCAGCGTAGTAAATAGCTGGAATTATTTGGGAATTCGATTTCAATACAATGGCAATTTCAAAATACACTCTGAAAACCTTAAAACAAAATTCAATCAAAAGCTCGGCATTATGCTTCGACTATTCACTTCAAAAAAATTAAACAATATTCAGACCCACCAGAAATTATTTAATTCCTTACTACTCCCTATCCTACTCTATAACTCCCCACTATGGGCCTGGGACAGAAGCAACTATTTTTCCAATTTACAAGAAAGGTATTATAAACGCATATTTCTTCTAAATGTCACCACCCCTGACTACCTCATCAACAACGAACTTTCACTAATACCCATTACCGTCCACCTCACAGTAAGAACGTTTTCCTTCTGGCTAAGAATGCTTAATAGACCTACCCAAGACACCACAAGAATGCTATTCCTACACTGGCTAGACTCAATGCCAGATAAATACAATCCCCTAAGAGGATTTGTAGAACTTATCCAGACCCCCACTATAGATAACGTCGACAAAATTTTTTCCAGATATGACAAAGCTCAAATCACCCACCTCCAGCAAGACGTTACGCAAAAACTAACGTCAGAGCTACGCCAAAATATTTCACTAAGAATTCTCAACTCTACAAGACATAGACATTATTCAAGACTAGCACTGGAAAGAAATAGGAGACAAGCATACCTAGACAACTCAGCCCCATTCATCCTTAAACGCCTACTAATGCAACTACGAATTAACCCATACTCTTTCTACATACCTCCAGACAATATCAAAATTAATATTGAAGACACATGCCCTCTTTGTAGCCATCCCTGTCTATCCTGGACGCATCTCCTTTTCTTTTGCAACCATACCCATCTGACCCAACTTCATTTAACTAAACCCAAAGACATGAAGGTCTCAACAAACGACTCCCAATTGCAAGAACTATACCTCTCAAAACTAATTGAACCTAACCTCTGGTATCTCTTCAGAATCGCAAAAGCCTTCCATAAACTGTCATCTAACCTTCAATGATACTAGCTAATATCTACAAATTAATATCTTTGTTTCAGAGGCCATGCGAAAGTCTAAGAAGTCGTGCGAATAGAGGACACTCTTCTGACTCAAGACACACTATAACATATATGAAAAAAAAAAACAAAAAAAAAACTATCATCATACTAACCAACTCACTATGCCTAAAGGTGTCCGACACGAGCGACTGATGCTGCGTCCAATAAGGGCAGGCATTTTTCTCGCCCTTTTTGGAGGCTGGCACTGGGGCATTAACAGTAACAATAACCTAATCAGTGACAACTAACCATGGTACTAACCAACTAACTTGTATACGATTTATAATAAATTATTTTAATTTTGAACTCTTCCACATTGGTGCTAAAAGATACACCCAAGTCAGTTAGCGAGGCTAGTTCCTCGATACTGTTTCCGTCTCTCTCTCAACTTCGTTAACACCGTCTCAAGATACAGTACATTAACATTTGTTAGTTTAAAATCGGTGTTCCGGCTGTCAGAAATTAGTCAAAATATGATTTGCAACAATAAGAAGTTAAGAACTACAGGTTCATCGAAGTTTAGGTGAAATCATACCCAATACGTGAATAGGAAAGTGCTGAAACTTTTATCGGGGAATTCTCGGTTATAACGCACCTTTCTTCATAGTGTTTAAAATTCTTTAACGTAATATAGCCCGAATGCTTGCTAGGCTCGAAAATTCATTCATTTTAGCCGAAAATTTGTAACATCCGAATTTTGAATTTAAAACGAATAAATTAACATTATTTGTCCATACCTAGAAAGGGGACCGGAAATGAGTTCGTATCATAAATTCGTATAAAGCGAGTTCTTCGAGGTTTCACTGTATTAACATTCGGAAACTTTAGTCATCGTTGTTCCCTCTCCCCATGTAGACCATTTTTTCCCGAAAAATGCTGTAAAAATCTATTCGTATAAAAGCTTACATAAGTAGTAAATTTGGAAAGTGTGACTTAAAACTTTTATAATAAGAGATGGAAAACTCACAAACCTCAACATACGAATTTTTTGTCAAGAGTGACGTCCCCGCCATGGATCAGATTTCAGAGACAACCCTCATGGTCTTTGACACTGGACTCTCTTCATATCTTTGGTCAGTGGGACGAGCAACAATTTATATCTAATTGGCAGTGACAGTCGTAAACGTGACGTTTGACCTCATATAGATTGCCCTTTCATGGCAGGGGGCTAAGTCTTGAAGAGACTCTGGTCCCTTTGGCAGTTATCCGAGCGCATTGGTGTGTCTACAGGTCGAATGGGCGCTTTTCCCCCATTACAAAAAAAAAAATATTACCTGAAGCCTGAGTTTGAAGAAATTCCTCGAGTTTTGCCATTTCTGTGTGGCCACTCGCTAGATCATTGCACCGAATGCCCACGCCCATCTCTGTTATTTGAAGAGAAAAAAATGAAGTTACTTAGGAGTTCATTGTGGTTGGCGGAAGCTTTTTGAGAGCAAGTTCATGGCCACACTAAAGTATGAACGAGCGAGAGCATGTCTCTGCTTTGTCCCCATTTGATAGCAATTTCATAGCATACCAAGAAATTTAATAATGAAAAAGGCAAGAAACAGGGAAAGTGGCGTGCTGAAAAACTGTATTTGTTGATACAAATATAAGAGGGCATCATACATTCAAAATTTATAGGACACTAAGAGCCTGATTTTTCAAAATGTTTAAACAAGTTAGTTTGTTGATATAAAATATGTATGCATAACGTTGAAGAATATTACTAAAGTGCGACATACGAAGAAGGCTTGGCGAACATAAATATCTATGCATAAATTCATAAACTGAGGTTATTGACATCAGTTATAAATCTCTGGAAAAATTATATCAAATTTGGCACTTCAAGTATTTGTATACTAAATTTTCCTATAGCCTTGTTAAGACCCATACCTTCGGAAAATACTCTTTATCATTCTTTCACAATTTCAAGGAAATACATGATACCTCTATAAGAAGTTAACTTACCTTAGAGAATAACTTACCTTGCAGTTTCAATTTCTAAATAAATACTATTTAGAAATTGAAACTGCGTGCATGAATTTACCCTTTCTGCCTCGTTTAGGAGAAATGTGATATAAAATGAAAAAGAGCAATAAATGTTTTTTTATTTGTAGTGTAGGTTTCCTTGTTTTGCATCGTCATAACTAGATGGCGTTTATTACATTTCCATCCGGGATTACCAATGCTGTAGAAATAGGGGCGGTCGGTGCCTACTTCAAAAATATAAACAATGACGTCAAAAGGAAACCCTATTCTTGTACCGGTATATTGGAAATTGAATACGGTTGGTTCTTTGCCACAGCATGTACAGTATTGTATATACAGTAGTATATTCAATTGAAATTAAATTAGCCCGTGGTTCAAAGAATGCTGCAATTAAATTAATTTATAGGATGAAATATATGAGAATCAATTCTTAATAATCAATATTGATGCACCACTCATTATTTGCTTCGGGTGTCTATTGATTACCCTTTGAAGACCATTAACAATAAAATACAAATTGTTTACACATATAGCACGCACATATTTTGAACTCCTCTGCTTTTTAAATAATAAAAAAAAATAGTTATACAAACTATGGCATTTTGATGAAAACCACGCATTTTATGTACATGCATGTTCATGGATACTAGCGCCATTCTAAATTGTGCTTGAATTAAAACACTTCTTTGCGAATAACCTTGACTTATTTCAGGGCATCGGCCTGCTGAGCAGCTCATTCTGGCGATCAAAGTTTTCAGCCTACTGTATGTACATGTATGGTATAAGTGTCTTAATAGCTTAATTAAAGTATAGGATTTAAAATACCACATGCTAAATGGCTGATACGACACTCTGAAACTTAGCCAAATTTGCTCTAGTAATTTCTGAGACTCAAACAATGATATAATAAATGTTTTCACTGGCATAGGCTGGTTTGATTTAAAGCCGCAAATTAAGCTTATCTTTCTGTTGTTGCGACTTCAACTTACACGTTGATACCATGGGAAGATCAAAATAAAGAATTTGCAGTATGGACATTTTAGCTATGGCCACGACGCGGCGGCAGTGCATCTGACAAGTACAGTACATGTCATGACAACGTGTAAACCGAGAGCCCGGAATTAAGCGAAACACTTGTTTGCTTAATTCCGGGCTCTCAGTTACAGTTCCTGTTTTGATCATTAGAGATATACTCGTATATACTGTAAGTGGTCTGACAAGTGCAATTCAGAAATACAGGATCGTTGTTTGTCATCTGTTGTGTAGCCAGTGCTTTACAGATGTCAAATATATCTGCAAGATTTTAAAATCTTTGTTCGAAGCATTACAATATTTTTTTGTCATGCTGATTGTTGACATCGCAAGGTATAGACAGTGCATGGATGGCATATGCTGACTGATCCTGAAATAAAATCTTTTAAATGGCCATTACGAGTGAGGATATTTATCAATAATTCGTGATTACTATACATGTACTTCCAAAGGCTATTACAATTCGAAACCTTTCTTGAAAATATTTAACGGTCAGCCTGCCGTATCAAGATCTGGAAGGCTGAGTACTTCTGAAAGCTTTATGATGTGCGTTTTTTGGTATCGTTTATTAGTTCGTGAGCAACCCAGTTTTCATGAAAGCATATTCTGCATCATCGGTGAATTTGCTCGCTCTGAAAAAAGGTCTGCGCTGCAAATGAACCGAAAGAAATCGGTTTTGAATGAAAAAGAAGCCATTTTCACAGCATTGTCTATTGTACTCTGTAATCTTTTTAATGGCAACGTGACAGTATGAAAATTGTAATTAACTCTTAGTATTATAATTGTTTTCAAGTGTGTAATAGTATTGGCACTGGTACCATTAACCTAAAAAACGAGATCTATACCAACGACACCTTTATTATGTAATGCACGTTCGAACGTATATGTATATACGGTATATCTCAATGAATATCCTCCGAAGTCGTACAAAAGAAGTCTTTGGATTAAAAAAAATTGGGTTCTATGAGCTTGCCTTATTGTATACAGTATGCATGCACGGTGTTGATAATTCCTAGCTGTTACCTCTATAAATTAATTAGGCAAAGGTAAGAACCTAATGACCCTATTTCGGCGCATGGAAATTGCGCTTTTGTGCAATCGACTTGACAGCGAGGCTTATTAAAAATTAAATATGCACAATGACCTGGTTGAATAGTAAACAATGGAGGTGAGTTCTAAATAATTGCATTTTTAATACTCGAAACCTGTACGCTTATATGATCCAGTTAAAAATAATGCAGGTATGCTAATAGCGAAACAAATTTGGATATGCGGAACTTGAATGGAACCTGCGGCATTTGTGTTACCCCAGGAACTAGATTAATCCGAGATTTTGAATTTATTGTATTGTTATGTATAGGGTGGCGTTCGTGTGCCATTCCTTATAGGGAGGGTCTTTATCTGTCAAAAAAGCCGCGCACATTTTTCGATTCAATTTTTTTACTCGAATAAGTGTTGATTTTATTTAGCATATTTATTGAGGAACATGCATGGGTTTGCGTTTTATTGTAGTATTTTCAAAGAATAAATATTTTTTTGTTCTATTCAAGCGGTCATTGCTGCATTTTGTGACCCGTTGAAGATGCGTTAAATTGCTATATTCACTGTATTACTGACTTTTCTCTCGGTATATTTACGATTTGCGTGCACTGATGTTTTGTTTCCAAATGGAGAATAATACTGTATATTCATGCCGACAAACTCATGAGGAACTATTTTTATTTTAAGCATTTTAGCATCTTATGAAAACATATGCATGTTGATGCACCTGAAGGCCTACTGATATATAATTTCAAAATGGACCAGTCACCTGAATTCTTTGTAGTTATTTTATCGTTATTAATTTTTAAATTGGAACGAAATGATTAGTAAACATGGAGATAATTTAAAAGAACGCACGTGAAATGGAACGTCTCATTCCTCCTTGTAAATTTAATTTTGACTTGAACTGATCTGAACCGTAAACGATCGAAATGCTGATTAAAGGCGGGTACACACCAAGGAAACATTGTTGCGAAACACTGTTTCGCAACAATGTTTCGTTGGTGTGTACACGC
>JAQGAO010006506.1:0-12223 GCA_034697705.1 Ommatoiulus sabulosus | reverse complement strand
GACCGGGCTTACAATACGGGAAGCGCCCACCCTCATCCGGGTTTACGCTTGGAGCTCTCACGACGTCGTACTCCTTCGCTATCTCCGAACGAACTCCCCGATCTGGGGATTCGTTTCCCTTTTTATTCTTTGATTCCAGATGATCTTTACTTTGGCGGGAACCTTTTCCTCCTGTCATCTGGAATTCCAATCCTTGCATCCTTCGGATGATAAACATAGCATGCATACTTTCTGATGTCCGCACTTGAATTCCTGGACCTTGGAATTACTGAAATGCAGGAATGTTACTCCACATTCCTGCTCTGCTTAGGATCTCAGGACCTTCGGACCCCAGGTCCTGACACCCCCCCTGTAGACCGAAGTCACTCCGGGGCGAGGGCAACCCTAACAATAAAACAATTTAAAAAACACAATTACTACACTTTCTTAAAATAATAAAATGTCAAGCTGCCAGCGTCCCGTGGTCTAAGCTATGTCAAATCATCCTACTATTCTGGAGGCATCAGTCTCTGCAAATCCTTCCATTTCTGATGGATTTCTTCTTCCATCTGGCACAGTTCTTGCATCCTACGCTCACGTCTTTCGTATGTTTCCTGCGATCCTGTACCCGCTGGTTTGTTAATCAACTGCGCGAGTGGTGCACCCCTGAATCGCAGAAACCGAGCTTGTTGTTTTGCCAATGGGGAACTATCGTCCGCTGGCCTAGCCAATGGTCGATATACCTTCGTAGGCCCCTTACAGATCGCTTCAGCCATAACAGACTGGAATGGCCCTTTAAAGTCGTATTGGTATTCATATTGGTGAACCCTCGACTCGATGGTTTGACTTGCCATTTCTCGAAACATCTTTCTTGGCTCTCTTTCCTCTGGCACCTGT
Source organism: Ommatoiulus sabulosus (assembly GCA_034697705.1). Taxonomy (NCBI): domain Eukaryota; kingdom Metazoa; phylum Arthropoda; class Diplopoda; order Julida; family Julidae; genus Ommatoiulus; species Ommatoiulus sabulosus. The sequence goes on along the minus strand of JAQGAO010006506.1, from coordinate 11,347 downwards.
ATTTCCTGGTCCATTTTTCCTGGACGTAGCCATTTTGCTCCTGATTCCACGTACAGCTGGGCCGCCTTTTTTCCCTCAGGTTTACATTCTTCGAACTGAATAAGGTCCTCACTGGGGTCTACTTCCATCTTGCTTTCTGGTGGTTGTGGGCCTTTTGGAATATTCACCATTATTGGAAGAAGTTCTTCCCACGGAGCTGCAACCACCATTGGATCTTCTTGTAGTAAACCGAAGTCGTCCGTAATGGTCCTTGGCCGTTGATTCGCGATAACTTGACGATAAATGGAGCTTCCCCCTCTCCAATTTCCGCGACCATTATAATTAAAACGAGCCCGTTTCGACATTTTAGCAAACTTTTCCCGTCCTTTTTGAATTTTACTTCCTTTGTCTTGGACGCCGCGATGACAACTGTCAGTTGTGTTAACTGCACACGTGCTCGTCCACAACAGCCTCTGGCCCCCGTAGCGGACTATCTGCCCATGAACTTCCAGTGATGCGTCATCCGGAACTATTTTTAGTGTATTCATTTTAGGTACCCGGGTCAATGTATGACGAAACGACCCAGCTGATGTCATCGCGCCCAGCTGATTCCTTGGCGCGCGAAATTTCTTCAAATTTGAAATATGAACAGTTGAAAAAGTCGGTGTTCCTTTACGTGTATCACAAAACGTGTAATTTAGTGCTGATGGCTTCTGAATTATTTCATACGGCCCATGATACAATGACTTAAACTTTCCTTGACCAAATCTCGCTGGGGCCTGATCACGGACCAACACCATATCGCCTATCTGGAATTCACCACCCCGATGCTTCCGATCGAACTGGACCTTTTGCAGATTCTGTGCCTTTCCTAAGTTTTCTGCCGCAGTTCCCTGGTCCCTTTCACGCTGTCCCACTACGTCCTGTATTTCTATCTTAGGGAAATGGTTATGAAGTGGCAATCGTGGCAGGAAACCATGCATCAATTGAAACGGTGGAAACTTCAGTGATGCTTGGGTCGCAAAATTATAGGCTGTCACTGCATTATCCAAATGCTTTGCCCAATCTACACCTAACTTTTGTGGGTCCATCATGGTTCTCAGTCTAGTAATCATCGTCTGGATGGTGCGTTCTGCCAAGCCATCTGCTTGCTGATGATACGGTGTTGATGTTTGGTGCCTCACTCCATTAATCCTTAACCACTCTTTAAATTTCGCACCCATCTGTGGACGTCCCTGATCTGACGTTAGTTTCCTTGGGACTCCGAATCGTCTGACCAATCGATCCATAAAATTAATCAGCACTGTCGCAGTTTGCTTTTTGCAAGCCTGTGCTACACAAAACCGTGTGGCATAATCCACTGCCACTATTGCCGAAGTTACTCCTCCTGTGGACCCTGGTAATGGTCCCACGAAGTCAAATCCCCAGTGTTCTGCTGGGCTCATCGGTACAATAGGTTCCAATTCACCCTGTGGTTGCTGATTTGACAACTTTGCTCGTTGGCAAATCTGACATTCTGCCACATAATCCACTACATCCTTTTTCCAACCTTTCCAGTAGTATAAGCGGCATAGCAGATTCATCGTCTTTGAAACTCCAAAGTGACCTGCCATCGGATGGTCATGACATGCTTGAAGAAATTTTTTTTGTAATTGCGCCGGGATCACCATCAGCAGCCTTGGATGTTCCCCTGGGCAGAAAAAATACAACACTCCTCCCAATTGCAGATAACCCTTGTCCTGATTCCTATCTCTGGCCTGTTGTATAATCGGTTTCAATTCGTCATCTTTGGCCTGCTCTCCAGCCATATCCACAGCTGCTCCCAACAGAAAAAGCTGATCATCCACATCATCCGATTCTGTTGGCTCATCCACTGGAAATCTGCTCAAGCAATCAACGTTGACATGAAGGCCACCTTTCTTATACCGGACAATGTAGGAGAATTCTTCTAATTTCGCTACCCATCGTCCCAATCTTGAGGATGGATCCCGCAGTTGTTTCAAAAAACACAGCGCATGATGATCTGTAATTATTGTAAATGTAATTCCCTGCAGGTAGTGGCGAAATTTTTCTGTGGCCCATACTATGGCCAACGCTTCCAGTTCCGTCACTGTATAATTTTTTTCAACCTGTGTCAATGATCTGCTTGCGTATACCAGGACCTTTTGTTCCACTCCTTCCCCTTGGTGCAGAACTGCTCCCAAACCATCAGCCAAACATGGGTCCAATCGTTCCAACGCGATCTGAAGCTGTTCTACCGAGGCCTGTAGTTCCACCGCTGGTTCAGGTATTTTAACTGTCACATCAGTATTTCCTTGTACCACATTTGTGGCTATTTCCACCACCGGTTGTCTCTGGACATCTGCCGCTATCTCTCTCGGCGTTATAACTCTCGGTGGTACTTGTTGTTCCTGTCGAACCACTGTTCTCGATCTCAATGACATCGGTGCATCCTTCCCTGCTCCAATGTCACTAGTCTTCGGGGGTGAAGACATCCTGGTACGATTCACGGTCGCACCTCCACCATGTAATGTCCTCAGCACCGCTCGAGGATCAATAAAGGTGGGCACACACAGCCAGGTAACGAGTTCGAATCGTTTATTTAAGCACAACTTGTGCCCAACGTTCACATACGGCCCAAAGTCTTGGCCAACGATACAAAAAGTCCAACGGGACTGACTTAGAGCCGATAAGGCACAACAAAGCAAAGTGATACTTAAACACAGCAAACTGCCCACGACCGGGCTTACAACACGGGAAGCGCCCACCCTCATCCGGGTTTACGCTTGGAGTTCTCACGACGTCGTACTCCTTCGCTGGCTCCGGACGAACTCCCCGACCTGGGGATTCGTTTTCCTTTTTATACTTTGATTCCAGATGATCTTTAACTTTGGCGGGACCCTTTTCCTCCTGTCATCTGGAATTCCAATCCTTGCATCCTTCGGATGATAACCATAACATGCATAACTTCCAGTGTCCGTACTTGAATTCCTGGACCTTGGAATTCACTGTAATGCAGGAATGTTACTCCACATTCCTGCTCTGCTTAGGATCTCAGGACCTTCGGACCCCAGGTCCTGACAAAACTTTCTCAGGAGTGCATTTTTCAGCCGCAGAATTGTCCCACGGACGGATCATCAGGCCCAGGGCCAGTCGCCGAGCCGGATGGCACGTCCGGACACCATGTCAGATATGTTTCCCCTACGACCAATCGTTCTTATTTCCGTCTGGGTGTCCACAGACCATAAATGGCTGTTCAAGGTATTCCATTGCATAATTCCACATCCAATCACTTTAATAATCCATGGGATAGTTCCAGTACTTCAGCTGAAGTAATCCCCAATACAGCATGGGATACAGCTCAATCTTTAAATTTCCCCTTGGACGATTTGGACCATGAAATCGAGGATTTAAGCTACGATCCACGTGTGATGGCATTCCTGAACACCCCAGCACACGATTAATTACATCAGGGGTCTCGTGAGTCAACACTATGTGTTCTTGATATTATATTATCCATTTGTATAGGAAATATTCCTCTGGCCACGTTTGTAAGTGGCATATTATCATATCCGCTCTCTGGCCACGTTTGTACGTGACATGTTATCATATACGCTCTCTGGCCATGTTTGTAAGTGGCATATTATCAAGTAAGATCCCTGGCCACGTTTGTAAGTGGCATCCCATTCCTTTTTGCTCTTAATTTTGCATAATTATATCCGTCTCGGTGGATTCTAGAAATTTAGATTACCACAGTTCCCAACTTTGGGGGAGCTTGAGACGTACCAATTTTCACCATTAATTTTGTTGCATATCTCTTATTATATAGGATTATATTGCATAGGTCAGTCACCTTTAGCCAGGGCGTTGACCCTTAAGTACCTCCAGGTAGCATGCTACCTGTCTCCCCTCTTGCGGCACCGCAGTTGCTGCGCCGCATTGCGGCGGCGTAGCAAGTGCGGTGTAGCGAGGGCAGACAGGTGCAAACGCACCTGTTTCATCCATTAGGGAGGGTCTTGGGTGGAGTCCCTTTCTCAGACTATATAAAGGGGTACAGGTGATGCACCGTAGCACACTTGAGAACTTCATTTCGAAGGGTGAACTAGCTGTCGGTTTTGCTGTTCACAATATTTTGCTCGGTTTCTGACTTCTATACCTTAACCTCAGAAACCTCTCAATGTCACTGCCATACCAGTTAATACTTATTGTAATCAAGGGATGTAATCCCAGTTGTCTTATTCTATAATTAACATACAAAGTCTACGTACCGTGTCGTGTCTCCTGATTGGATTAACTCCACAGATGTCTTCCAGATACCTGCAAGGAAAAGACTGAGTATTAACAAATTTTATTTACCTTACCACGAGAACTTTTGGATTCTATTTTGAATCTGGTGTCATTCTGTGAGTGGCACCTCTCAGTGTGTTGAATAAAATATTGTGTGAAGGCGAATTTGAATGCTTTGTGGCTGTTTTGTGTGCGTGCGTTTTCTTCCTTTTTGTAGGAAATTCAAATGTTCCTCAATACCCAGAATGATCTCCCTGAGAAGCCCCAAACAAAGGTAAGTGAATTTTTGGAGCGAATTCTCCCCCAAGCTCCTGCTATATACAGTGTGTCCTTGTAGCATCCCAAGTCACCAGGCTTGGGACGAGTTTAATCTGGAGCCCAGCACTATAATTGTGTCTGGGAACCCAAAGCCAGATTTCGAGGAGTGTGGGGTTTGATATGTTTTCTATGCATTGGGTAGTGTGTTCCCCAGTCCAAAGTGTTAATTCATAAGCTAGGTCTTAATTATCACGTTTGTGGAAGCTGGTTTTCATGTCGAGTGTGGAGGTAAAATTTTTCGTTTGGCCTCTACACCGTGTTAACCAGGTTGCTGTCTGACTCTACTCAGAGTTGTTCGAAATTAACAACAAGGAGCCAGTCCAGAAAGCGAACTGAACTTTTAATATTAATCTTCTTCTTTTATAGGTCCTTGGGCGTGTTGCATTCTGGATCCCTCTCATCTATAGGTCAGCAGAGTTGAGCTGACCTCGTTCCTTGGACTGGTCGATGTTGGGACCTTCGGATGAGTTGATTGTAGCTTAGGGTAAGTCCTTGTCCTTGTTGACCCCTTTAGGTTAGCAGTCACCACTTCGGTTACTGCTGTTTTTGTATTTATGGTGGCTGGCTGACGTTACAATCTATCTCGATCACGATTAAGAATTAACTTGTGATCATTAATATCGTGATCAGAGTTGTGATCAAAAATCATAAAGATTAACTCGGTCAAAGATCTACCTTGATCATGTCAAAGAACTATCTCGAACACTATTAAGAATTAACTTAAGATCATCAAAATCGTGATCAAAAATCATAAAAATTACCTCTGTTGAGAGGTGCCCCTTGGAAAGATGACACCGGGTTTAAATAAACCCAAGATTCTCGTGTTTTAAATATCAAAGTTCTTATACTTAAGTCTTTCTCCTTTAGGTTCTTGGCAGCTAATCCAGGAGGACATCCAGCATGGACAAATGAAGACTCGATGCGGTGAGTAAACTTATAAATGGTTTATTCAAATATAATAACTGGGAGCAACTCCCTTAGATAGTTATGTCATCGATGAGTACAAGATGGTGACATGAGAGATACAAGAAGGTTTCTGGTGAGATTACAACAGATCCCAGAAACCGAATGCAAAGGTAATTGCAAGTATAAATGCGGACACCGTAACAGTGCCAAATACAAAATCTCAAGTGCTGGGTACAGCCAGGTGAGCCATATACATACCAGAGAAAGAAACTCCTTCCACGGCTCACCGTAATTGGATAATTGAGTTGCTTTACCTGCTTGCCCTTGCTTCACCGCACCTGCTACGTCGCTATACTGCGGTGTAGCAAATGCGGTGCCGCAAGAGGGGGAACAGGTAGCATGCTACCCAGGTGTTCATGAGGTCGTTACCCTGGGTAAGGGTGAATGCTCTGTAAGGCTAAGATATAATGTTAAGTAATCTACCATTATGCGGTATGAAATGGTCGAAAAATTACTATGCATGTCTCACTGTCATGATTCAGAAACTACTTTGGTCGTGTCAAAGAATTACCTCGATCACGATCGAGAATTAACTGCGATCATGATCAAAGAATTAAAATATTACCTACGTCATGATCAACGACAATCACCAGTCGTGATCAAAAATCATAAAAATTAACTTAGTCAAAGATCTACCTTGATCATGTCAAAGATCTATCTCGATCACGATTAAGAATTAACTTGTGATCATCAAAATCGTGATCAAAAATCTTAAAAATTTCCTCGATCATGATTCAGAAACTACTTTGGTCGTGTCAAAGAAATACCTCGATCATGATCAAAGAATTAAAATATTACCTAGGTCATGATTAATGACAGTCACCAGAGTCGTGATCAAAAAAATCATAAAAATTACCTCGATCATGATCAAAGAATTAAAAAATTACCTAGGGTCAAAGATCTATCTCGATCACGATTAAGAATTAACTTGTGATCATCAAAATCGTGATCAAAAATCATAAAAATTACCTCGATCATAATTCAGAAACTACTTTGGTCGTGTCAAAGAATTACCTCGATCACGATCGAGAATTAACTGCGATCATGATCACAGAATTAAAATATTACCTACGTCATGATCAACGACAATCACCAGAGTCGTGATCAAAAAAAACGTAAAAATTACCTCGATCATGATCAAAACGATGATCATGACTTCCAATCGCACGTGATGTTGATCGTTGAGATGATCCTTCAGCATCAATTCGCTGCAATGATTCATTTTTTCGTTCATCACCTGCAAACAAATATATTTTGAAAATATTTTGAAAAATTTTGAAAACCCATTCAAATTTGACCGAAAAGACTTTATAAAAAAAAAACGACAAATTTCTTAAAAACGAAACGAACTTCAGGGTTATTACCCCGAGAAATTTTATTTTCAACTTCCCCGACTTTTCCAGATTTTTTTAAAAAATTTCCCCGACCATTGAACGACAATCGTTCAAAAATTGACACATTTTTTTTAGCAAAATCGACGCGGGAATATATTTCGCAAAACTTTCTAATGACAATTTTTTTTGAATTCTGTGTTTTGAAAATGTTGAAAATTTGTCCTCGGTAAATGTGAAAAATTTTATCCTCGGAAAACGTGGAGAATGTGTACTCGTAAAATGTGGAAATTTGTCCAAATTTTTACTCGTACAACGTGGAAAATTGTCGAAATTTTTACTCGTACAACGTGGAAAATAGTCTAAATTTTTACTCGTACAACGAGGAAAATTGTCCAAATTTTTACTCTTACAACGTGGAAAATTGTCTAAGTTTGTACTTGTCCAAAATGCTAAAAAAAAATTTACTCGTACAACGTGGAAAATAGTCCAAATTTTTACTCTTGTAAGAGTAAAAACGTGAAAAATTGTCCAAATTTTTACTCGTACAACGTGGAAAATTGTCCAAGTTTGTACTTGTCAAACGTGGGAAATCTTGAAATTTTGTCTTGGGATAATGTGGAAAATTTTATCCGGACATTTTCAAGTCCCCTGACCTTTCCAGGTCTGGGGTTACTCTGATTTTGCTAAAAATAACTAAAATTTTATAAAAAAAATAAAAAACTTAATTAAAAATCTGTCCAATTTTCTCGAAGATCGTGTCAGATTTGAAATGAAAAAAAATAAAAATTGCAATATTTTCCAATAAAATGTAACCAATTTGATAAAAAAACTAAAAATTGCAATTTTTTCCAATACAATCTTAAAAATTTGATAAAAAAAATAAAAATTGCAATTTTTTCCAATAAAATCTCAAAAATTTGATAAAAAAAAATAAAAATTGCAATTTTTTTTCAATAAAATCTTAAAAATTTGATAAAAAAACTAAAAATTGCAAATTTTTCCAATAAAATCTTAAAAACTTGATGAAAAAAATAAAAACTGCAATTTTTTCCAATAAAATCTTAAAAATTTAATTAAAATTGCAATTTTTTCCAATAAAATTTTACAAATTTGATAAAAAAGAGCTCCTTACTCTGGTCCTTTTGGCCATGTTCAAATAAGAGCACATTTTCTGGTACAGCGGTTCCAGGCTCTCTCGCTCCCAATAAAAGTCCGGCGTGTGCAACAGATCCGAGCTCAAATTAATAAAATGCCTGGGGGGGAGGGTAAGACGGATGAAAAATTTACGACAACTTCTTCCGAAAGTTCCCCAAAAAATACCAAAGAACCCAACATCCTAAGAAAATTATAAAACTTGAAAAATCGTACCTCAAAGTGAAGAGTTCACCCATTTTCCTCAGCACTTGGGCCCTGGTCAGCCGGATTTGCCTCCCGCTTTTCAGATCCTAAAACCAAATATTTCCACATCGGTCAATCGTTACGCGAGTACATTACGACGACCGTTCCGAGAGAACGATGCGTTTCAGTGCGATTTAAGAATCCGAATCGTACCTCGATGATGTCTTTGATGCTTTCGGCGAAGCGCTCCAGCGTGTTTTCCCAGATGCCCAAATTCACTGAAAAATCAAACAGTTTATCCGAATATCAAATACATTCTACGTATATATCGAGTTAACTTGTCCGAATTAACGTAACATTTCTTCGAAAAATAGAATAGTTCCAGCAGAAAAATCATTTTCAACTTTCCCCGACTTTTCCGAGTGTTTTTAAAAGAAGTTCCCCGACCGACGACCATTGGTCGAAAATTTACGTCATATTTCGCAAAATCGCCGCCGAGAAAATATTTCACAAAATTAACTAATGACAATTTTGCATTCGGAAAACACAGACGTGGAAAATTTATCCTCAGAAAACACAGAAAATTTTGACAATTTCTATTCGGAAAATGGGCCCTGAGTTAACGATGTAGAAGCATTAAACCATTCTTCCCGCGACTTAAATCTCCCTGACTTTTCCAGGTTTTCCAGGCCTGGGGGTACCACGATAATTTCTCCAAAAATGAAACGCATTCTCAAAACAATTGAAATAATTTCTCCAAAAAAAAAAAACCGAACAACTTCTTTAAAAAAAAAGTACATTTTCAAGAAATCAAATAATCTCACCAAATAAGATATAATATTTGTTAAATTTCTTCTAAATATTTCTCCTAAACTATAAAAATGACAACTTTTTACCAAAAAAAACCCCCACGATAATTGGTACTCACCCGCCAAGGAGAGTGCGTTGGCCACAGTGTACTTTTCCAGTCCGGCGGTACTTTCCTTGTTCAGAACAATTTTGCTTCGCACCATCCTCGGCGTGTCCCTGAAAGCAGAGTAGCGCTGATCATCAAGCCTTCCATTCCTTAAACAGGGTTCCCCCAAAAATTTCACTTTAAATTTCCTCAAATTTTCCAGGTTTTAAAAAAATTTCCCTAACCATTGACCACTTGAAAAATATGATATACATGTATTTTCCAAAATCGACACTGGAAAATATTTTTTTAAAATTTACTAACGACAATTTTGAAAATTAACGTAGAATTTTTTAATTTGTACTCGGAAAAAGTGGGAAATTTGGCAATTTTGTCCTCGGAAAATGTGGAAAATTTGCACTCGGAAAACCTAGAGAATTTTGAAAATTTGTAGTCAGAAAATGTGGAAAATTTATAAATTTGTCCCCGGAAAACGTGGAAAATTTTGCTAACCATGAAGTATCATCAACTTTGGATGCGACAACGCGACTACGCTGAATTTCCCCAACTTTTTCAAAATAAGCCATTTTTCCCTGACTTTTCCAGGTTTTCCAGATTATGGGGAACCCTGATTAACACCATTCCGGATACGCTTTGCCACGACTTACCGATCGTAAGTGTACTTCATGATCTCATTCTCGTCTGGACTCAAGGCTTCGTCGTACGGCGTCAGGAACCTCAAGATCGAATGTCACTGAAACAACAAATGTTCAAAAATCGGATAAAATCGAACACGCCCCTTTCGACCCAAACGTAATTGCGAATCAATTTCTGCAAAAACTACGAACTCACTTCCGATTCGGGAATGTTCCTAAAGAACACCGCTCCTTTCCTGTCCAAAAAAAATACGTATAAAAAATTCACGAAAATACAGCAAAAATCTAAATTCGTAGCTATAAAAATCACGTTCTCGCCTACCGGAATATAAATACAATTCCCTGGGTTCCGTGCCCGCCTTGTATCCTCGACATCTACGTACGAAAGAGCACGAACCGGTATTAATAGTTTGCGAGTGCCCGTAATTCGTTACACCGCGGGTCAGGGTTCCCTCAGAAATAGCCTTTTCAACTTCCCTGACTTTTTCAGGTTTTAAAAAAAATTCCTCGATCAATGACAACGTGAAAAATGGACATATTTTCCAAAATTGATGCTGGAAAATATATTTTTTAAAATTTACTAACGACAATTCTGAAAATTAACGTACAATTTTTTAAAAAATTTAAAAAACTTGCGTGAACATTTTTTAAAATGGAATAATTTTGTATTCAGAAAATGTTGAAAATTTGCGCTCGGAAAAAGTGGGAAATCCGGAAATTGTAGCAATTTTGTCCTTGTAAAATGTGGAAAATTTGTACTCGGAAAACGTTGAGAATTTTGAAAATTTGTACACACAAAACTTGGAAAATTTTGCAAATTAATATTCAGAAAACGTGGAAAATTGGGTAAATTTGTACATGGAAATTGTGTAAAACTGTGTAAATTTGTACATGGAGAACGGTGGAAAACTGTAACTTTGTAGACGGAAAACTGTAAATTTGTAGACGGAAAACGTGGAAAATTGCGTATATTTGTGCTCGGAAAACATGGAAAATTTTGAAAATCTGTACTTCGAAATTTCTACTTGGAAAATGAGCCCTGAGCTAACCAATGTACAGTAGAAGTATCCATTTTGGTTTGCTATGACTGCGTTCAATTTCCCTGATATTTTCAAAATAAACCATTCTTCCCTGATTTTTCCAGATTTTCCAGGTCTGGGGGATCGCTGTTGAAAAGCCACTGGACGGACAAACGTTCGGAAGTCCGCGTTCGTAACTCGGCCAATTCCAGCATTTCGAGGATCCTGAAACCCCTTTGAATTGCCCGTACCTTTCAGAAATTAAGTTACTAGGGAAACACAGATTTCACTCAGAACGCCCTTGTTATTACAGATATCAATGAGTGGCTGTGTCCCACGTGGCAAGATGATGAATAAATTTTTATTTCCTGCATTTTGTTTTGTTGAATTTTTGTCGATGTATGTTAAAGCGGGGGTAATTTTCAAAATGGTTACGTAATATTGAGGGGTAGGGGGGAAAGTTGGGCTGATTGTTACATTTGGTTACAAGGGGGAAGGGGGGAGGGGGGTCAAAAATCGAAAAAAAGTGGTTACGTAATTTATGTACACTCCTAA
>JAQGAO010006505.1:0-12223 GCA_034697705.1 Ommatoiulus sabulosus | reverse complement strand
TGTCTCTCTCTGAGACCCCTAAATCACCATAAGGCTTCGGCGCGGTGATCACCACTAATCTAATCTAATCTAATCTATATACATACATCAGAATCGACACCAAGACGTTGGTCGCGTACTTTATAGTTATCCCAGACCAAACATTCGTAATGTCGCCATAGAATACTAAGCATTGCCCCCACTTTAACACCACTAGCTGCTATGCATGCATCCACCAAGACTAGTTGTCTTCATTTCACCATCGACCCATTTATCAGGTATTCCGCCCAAAAGTATTCACGAACCAAACCTTGTGACACAGTCTGGTCTGTGCCTATTTTCTTTTTTTTTTTGCTATAGATTTGAACCGCCGCGTTTACTAACACGTAGATATTTTTATTCCAATTTTAGATCATGACGATATCATATTTTTAATTGATGTTATCTTCATCTGCTAGATCATGGCTGATGGGGATTTTCTGTTCCTTCGACCATATTGCATCCTTGTTTTGGAACAACCAACGAGAACGTCAGTCGAAGCTCTCGTTAATGCTCTTCGGAAGGTGGACAAAGATACCTTGCAACAAATACAGGAATATGTGCTTTTGCCACTTTCGCAGCTGATATATGCAACCGACCGGTGGGTTTTCTTTGTGCAGCATCTTTCCATTACAAAATAATTCTAAAAATTACTGGCGCTTATGTAAAACTAATGAAATTATTTCAGATCTCGAGAAGTGGTCGTAGATGCCATTTGTTGTATTAAAGAAGTCGTTTCGTTGACCAAAGTGATATCTTGGAATGTCTTTGTAGACATTGCTTTTCAGGTGGTTCGAACGATCAGCAATGTTGAAAAGGATAATGCTTGTGAGTGCTGCATTAGTTTTTTTGTGCTAAAAATGTATGTATTTTATTTAATTAATTCGTGTTATCTTCTTTTTTCAGCACCTGTAGCATCAGCTGCAAGTGATGAGCTAAAACAGGCTGTGGTCAGTTGCCTAATGATGTTAGTAGACAAAAGTATTGATAGGTAAGGCGAAATTTCTCCGCCCTTTTAACTATAGTTTGCTATATTAATTAATTGCATCAGACCTTCAACGGTGTTGTAAGACTGGTTTCTTGCAACAACGTGGTGTAACTGTTGAAATATGTAGCAGTTGTCAAATTTTAATCGCCTGACATTTTTTATTTTAGTATTTTAGAGCAGTTTTACGGTGATCAATTTCTTCCTCGAATGGGCCACATTATTTATCTCCTGTTGCATCTGTCAGAGCATGAAACATGTCGTGAAACAAGATTGATTTCAATGGAGTGCTTGAAGATGCTAGGAAAAGGACTGAGTAAGTATGCCAAACTTAACAATTATAAATTACTTATACTCGTGCACTTAGCGCATATTTCGTTTTATAGCCATAACCAAGATTAGGAGTAAAGCAAAAAATTGTTTGGCATCCTTTATTCCTGGAATTTCTGTTAATTTGACCAAAGTTGCTACAGAGTCAGGACTTTCTGGACAGGTGAGAAAATGCATTTTTTGCCAAAGAAAGAAAGTACATGCATTTAGTGCCAACCCTCAATTTTTAGTTAAAATGCTTGACTATTCATTGAATGGAGTTTACGTGCTTTCTTAAAAACTTCGTTTATGGTTTGATAATCTGCTTAACTTGAGAAGAACTCAAAATCAATTGCAAATTCATTGTTTTTGAAATGAACTTTAAATGTCTCAGAAGTATTTTTATGAACACCATTTAAGATTCGCGGAAAAAAATAATATAAGCGGAAATTACATAGTGTTTTTCGTTTTTTTTAAAATGTTGTCAAAAATGTTGCCTTTGGGGTTATTTACTTTAGGATCCCCCAAAATGGTTCGTTTCTTATATCTAATAAAATGGTTTTGTTGACATTTTAGGTTGTAGTTGTGGTACGTAGCGGCAATGTTCCACCAGTGTTTTTTTTTTGTAATTGAAGATTTCATGACACATTTTGATAAGCAAAATTTCCAAATATCTCAGAGTGCACTTAAAGTTTGGATAGCGCTAATTTTTGAAGTATTTGATGATGAGCAGTACGACTCTGGGGAGTTAGACAATTTGAAAGATAAAACTGGTAGGTGAAAGTACTGTTTGTCTTAATGAAAGGTTAAACTTAGCTCATTTTCACTTCTCATCAGATAAACAAAGTGAAGCATCTTCCTTGAAAGTTCAAAGAAGAACAGAAGAATGGGTTAAAATTTCTTCTGAAAAAATTGTGATATTGAGCCAAAAAATGAGCATCTTAGAAGGTCATAGTAATTGGAATGTCAGATGTGCCCTCGCTGAATGGGCTGGTCGGCTTTTGCACAAGTGTAAAAGGTAATTTATTACCATCAAAATCACAAATGCCACAACATGAGTTAACATTAATTTTGTAACCTATGTTTTAGGTCTCTCTCTGACTCAGTTCCTCTCTGCATTGGCATTTTAATCACGTTATCTTCAGATGACTATCCAGACATTATGCAAATTAGCCAAAGACAATTGCTAGATTTTAATTCAAAGTTATCGCCAAATGAACGAAGCCTCATGGAAACCTTGCAGGAAAATCTCCTTGAGCTAATCATGCAATTGCCGACCATCTTTCGGCATTCAGGCGATGCAAAAAAATTGTCGACTTTAGACAAGTTGAACGGCTACTTCAATACACTCGGTGAGTGGGTTTCTTGCATTTTCAGTTAGGACATTTTAAAGAACGGTTGATAAGATAGTTTGGTATCTATTTTAATGGCTATTGAACTCCCTCATTCACATGTTTAACTAATGCCTGTAATTGACGTTAAAGTTCAAAAACATTTAAATTGTTCATGCAAATTTTTAAGATAATGAATGTTTATTATTCTGACAAAGTGAATGATAACGGGAAATTTTGACATTTTGAATGGTCATTATTAAAATATGTAAGATAGTGTTGACGTCTGCAATTGGAATGGAATCAGATAACTGAAATTTAAATAACTTATTTTGATAATATTGTCATTTTTTTTATAATGGTTGCTATTTTTTGAGTCATTTTGCATTGTAAATCGAATTGGTTGATTCAGATTATTAAATTGTCCTGTTTTAATTTTGCATCACCTTGTTTCACATAGGACCATCGTTGAACATAGTTCTCAACTCTGCCTCTCATCTGGAGAAACTCTCTTTCGGACTTTTGCATCTTAGCGAGATGGATTACAGAAATGTGCCCTTGATTTGCGAGAAAGCAATTTGTAGGCATTGCCTGTTATAAGCACTATTTTCGATAAAGTTTTCCTTTGCATTTTTCTATAAATTTTTCCTTTGCACGTACTGTAGGCGTTGATGCAAACCCAATTGATGAGTTCATTATAAATCCTCCGCCGAAAATACGGAAACAGTTTTTGCACTTTAATGATGAAAGGATCCATTTGAGAATTATCCATATTTGCCAAACATTAGGAAAATTTGGTAATAAAAATTCACTAAATGCTTGATTTAAATAAGGCTTTACTTTTACAGTTTTCGTTTATACTTTTCTCAGGGAGTTTGGCGCTGCTAGTCGACCATTTTATCGAGCGGTTTCATGAGTCCAGCATCTACAGGAAGCAGGCTTTGCTATTATTGAACGGAATTATCAGCGGAGTTAGTTTTCAACTGAATGACTCTCTTGAAGATGGGGAAGATGTTTACTCCATAATCCGGTAGGTTTGCTTCTCCAATGAAACTGGTCGTCATTTTGAAGTCACCGACTGTCTGAAACTCATAATTGGGAATCATCGCCTTGTCATAAATTAGTGGTAAATCTAAAATTCCTAATGGAGTTGACATGAGTCGTATTCTATTCATTTCACCTCGGTACCCTCCAGTCGGCAAACAAATGCGTTATTTGTTTGTAAGCTTGTTTTTCTAAAAAAAACAAGGTATAAAAATTAATCAAGTATGTTGTTTTTACGGTTGTTGTACATGATTGAACTTCATCTTCTATCATCATGATTATGAACATGATCGAAATTACCCAGAAGATAACTTTTGTACCAAGTTATCTGAACCCTGCTTTAGAATTGGTTACTTCAGAAAAGAAACAAGTTATTAACATCACATTCATTGAATGATCTAAAGCAAGTTTTACCGAACCTTAGCGTCGTGTTTAATTCTAAATTAGTTACGTTATCGACGAATACACGGATGCCTCTGTGTGGGACCTGAAAGTATCTATCGATTCGGACAAGTTTGCTGAATTTGAAGCTAAAAGATTGGGAAGTGAAAACTGCTTAGTTGTGACGAAGACCAGTGATGATGAGTCTAGCAACGTCTTGAGTAGCAATGCACTTCAAACCTGCCTTTTGTTGGAAGGAATTGGCAATTGTGCACAGGTAATAAAATTTACTAATTCGAATAATGAGGCATGCATCTTTCTGAAAATGTTGAACAGTGTATCATTATTAGTATCATTATCATGTATCAGTATCATTATTATATGATATACCACATTCAAGCATTAAAGGCAACGTTATAGTATATTTTACCATAGTATTCTGGTCATAAGTTAAATCAGAAGTCCGATCTAAAATCTTGTACAGAATCGAGAAGATAAAACTGATAGATTGTTCCAATGTTATTTGATTAAAAATTTTACCTCCAGTGCACACAATTTGTATAACTCTTAAAAATGTTTGAAAGCTCTATTGCTTTGTTTTAAGCCTCCAAATGTTTACTCCATTATCCATTATCTACTCAATTAATTAACCGATTTTAACACCAAGCAATGGTTTGTTTAGGTTTTGGGCGAAAGATTTAATCCAATATTGATGCCAGTATTGTACAATGTATTGGAGAAACTGGGAAGTGCGAATGCTCTCGTATCTCATTCAGCTTATTCTACGCTTCTTCAAATTACGAATTCTTGCAAATACAGGTTTCATTTTTAAGCTACTCTAAATATTGTTTGTTGAAAATGAAATCATAAATATTGTACTTGTTGATGCCAAACAATTTTTGACTTAAAATTGTTTAATTCTTGTTTTTTCAGTTCAATATCCGATCTGATCCTAAAAAATGCTGATTATCTGCTTAACAGCCTATCCATAAAGCTAAAATACAACCCCCATGATCCCAAGGGTCCAGTTGTGCTTAGAGTCACCCTGGAACAGTGTGATAAAGAGATGTTGGATCTTTCAAAAGACATTGTGGACGAAGTAAGTGTTTTTTTATTCATACACTAGCTGCACGGGTTGTGTTAACCAATAGCGATGGTGATACGATAAAAATGAACCGATCCCTATTTGGATTTTGAAATCGTCGACATTTCCCGCCTAGTTTTAGAGAGAAACGTGTGGCGCCTACCGGCGGCCTTGCCGGTCTTCTGTTTGTTCAGCCTTATAGTAAATAAAGGTAGTGACAGATGGCAGCAGTGGGATTAGCGCAACGTAGCAGCGAGAGGAAGAAATGGTGGGGAATTGCGAAACATAGGAAAAATGCTTACAAATTTGAAAAATGTATTTAAAAAAAGTAGAAGTCGAAAAAACGGTTTTAATAACACAGAAACCAGCACGGGAGTGGTCACAATAAGTCCAGAAAGTTTCATGGCAATCGGATGAGTGGTTTAAGAGCGCATGAAGGACACACAGACATTCACTAACTATTTTTTATATATATATATTATGGTTTTTTTCTGTTAATTATGGCTTAAAACTGTGCTTTGAACATGGTTGAGCCAACTTTCGTTAAGTTTATTCTGCGAATGAGAAATAGTTTCAATTGCCAAATGTTTTTTATTAAAGCATTTTTGCAACGCTGAATTGAAAACGGTAATTTTATTAGTATGTACATGGTATAGTTTTTACAAGAACAGTTTTATCTTATTTATGAATTTCGTTCAAATGTTTTAGCTTTTGAAGAACTTAGATACTGATCAAGTGTTCAACCTGACTTTGTATTTAAGCGTCTTGCTTACACTTGTAAATGCCATTTTGAAGTGGTTTCCATCTAAAAAGGTAAGAACGAGAGTTATTTCCACGATTATTTGATGAAATGTTTTACGTATCTTAAAGAGATTTGGAAGTTTCACCATTTTGAAAATACAGTACCCTGGCACAAGTAATTTTAACTTTATTTATTTAAGAAAAACAATTTCAGCTGCCACTCTTCATCCGATGAGAATAAATTGAGTGTTAACGAATTTATCATGGAATACCACACAGCAAAAGTTAAAACTGAGCAGCTTTTTAAAGATGAGGATGAAACTATGGACTCCGAAACGTTGAATTCAGCATATGATAATAACGCGAGCAAACCTGACAAAGATCAAAAGCAAAAAAGTCCGGCTCACGTTGAAATGACTGTGAAAGTCCGTACCATTCATCAGAAGTTTCGTTTTGCAATTAGCAGATTTAATTTCTGATGATCTTAAATTGAGGATTTTTTTTTCAGATTTTAGAACGATGCTCTCATCTTCTGCCATCGAAAAGCCAAATGCAAGTACTTCTCACGCTAGAAATAGTGAATGTTTCTGCAGTCATATTGCAAGATTGGGAGGGTTAGAGAACTGTCTGTTATTTCATTGATTATTTTCGAAAACTGGAATTTTGAAGTCTTGTTACTGAGTTAAATTTATTTTTATTTGCAGATGATCTTCTGCCTATGGTGCATAGAATCTGGGCACCTTTATCAAAGCGATTCAGTCAAGACAACCTAGTCGTAACTAAAATGGTAAGTATTCTTATAAAAGCTGGTAATTTGTGCTTTTAAGGGATTGCCTTAACAAACCATGTGAAAGACAATTTCTTGACAATTTTTTCTTAAAAACACCACTTGGTAAATTTAAAAAAGTGATACACCATGCCATGAAAACATTTATATCTTATCTATTTATAAATATTCTTAATATTTTATAAAAATACTTGCCTTGTTTATGGTTTTGGAGGATTTTTATTGCTCATTTTTTGGCTTCTATAATCTGCATTTTCATTGTTAATAAATGTTAATAAAAAATTTTAATGTTGTACATTGCATTTCCATAGGCATTTGCTAGTTTGTGCACGTTGGCCACGGTTTGTGGCGATTTTGTTAGGAAAGACGTTCTTAAAGATATTTGGCCAAAAATTCTATTGTTTTTGGATAAACAGCAGTTATTGAGGTATGCACATTTTTTTTTCAACAGGAGATATTGAACAGTTTTTTAAAAACAAATCGATATTATAATTATTATTAAATGACTTTGATTTGTACTTTTCATTCAGAGCTGAAAAATAAATCAAGTTTACAAAATTCGAATACGAATTATTTTGGCATTATTTAAATTGTTTTGATTGCTATTAATAATTAAAATCAAAAATACGTACACCTTTAGTCAAAATTGTCATAAAATGGTAAAGTTTTCTGCTTCCATTAGTGAAATTCAGTATTCAAACCAATTCATTTGATGTTTAGAAATTGTCTCACTATGTATTTAGTGTTTGTGTTTTCCTGTTGTAGTTTAAATCGTGAAGGAACAGCATATCAATATACGGCAGGTTACAAACTGCTTCTCCATGTTTTGGAAAATATAGGGAAATTGGTAGATATGGTGAGATTTGAATCGTTTATCGTAATTCGGTTATGTACTCTACAAAATTTAAGTTTTAGTTATTCTGAAAATTCTATTAATATCGAATTATTCTTTACTGTGGCAGTTGGAAATATCTGATTTGGAGCTGGATAATTTGGCTTCTGTGTTGGTTTTATATTTAAGCAGTCAACAACCAGTCGACGTTCAAAAAGTGAGCTCGATTACGCTAGACTTATTCTCTAATATTGGTTTGAGCCGCTAATTTTCTTTTAGGCAGCATTGACGTTATTCGAGCAGCTGTTGACTATGAATCCAGATTTAATTTGGTTGAAGTTGGTTGATGTTTATTGTGACTCTTGTCATCTATCTGTCAGTCTCGATAATTTAGAGTTTAGACCCATTAAGGTAATGGTTTCTTTGCAAGATGTAGGCTTTCGTAACAGGATTTAACTTGTTAATAACAGGTAGTTTAATTACGAATTTGCGCAGGTATATGGCCAGAATAATAGTAATGCTGAATTTAAGAAGAATGTGGCCACACTTCTGGAAACCATGGACAAATCTGAAAAAAGGTGAGTAATCCAAAGTTGGCTAGTTTTCAATTAACTTGTATGGAATTTCTCATGAAAAAAAAAAATGTTAAATGCAGACAATTATTATTTTTCGCCATTTCAAGGCTTGGTTTTGAATAAATTCAGTTCAATTTCGAAATATTGTATATACACTGTACTGTATGTGTGCCATTCATCGAGAAAGTGTTGACGAAATCTTCAAGGTAAACACTTTTAATTTGTCCGTTCTTTTTGCATTAAACAGAAAAGTTTTGCTGTAAAAATTGGCCCGAACATATCAAACTACAGCGTGAATGTACTAAAATGATGACTGACTGATATTTGCACCAGATGTCACTATTTTTAAAACTGAATTTGGTCAAAAGGGAACTTGCTCTTAAACTGACGTCAATGTATTAATTTAAGTAAATAAAACTAATTTTATAGAATATTTTGTTTTGTTTATCTTATCTTTGCCTCAGGGTATTTTGCATATTGAAAAATATTTTTTTTACATGTAGTTTGTTTATATTATATTCCTAGTTGTATTGGAATATTTATGAATTCCCATGGAGGAAAGTATTTACAAATGCATTTGTAAAACTATCAAATGTTATTTTAAAAAAATGTAATGTTGTGCTTGGTATTTTAATGAAGTCTAAATTACCAAAAAATCTTTTGAAAGCATGTTGATGTTGATGGATTTTAATTCTTTAATAATTTTCCTTGTCATTCACAAACAATTGTTAAATGGTTACCGAAAATGGAATTTTTTTAACATTGGTATACTTTTTCAGGAAAAAAAAAATAAAAAAAATAATAAATAAAAAAATAAATAAAATCTTATTGCCACAAAAATTTTATTTCTAAAAAACGCCTGCTATAATACATTTATTTCTGCGTTATTTTTTAAGTATCCTAGCTATTTACATTAATGCCAAATGTTTTTTTTCTTTTTAATTTTTCTCTCATTTAAGTATTTACCGTATTCATTGACTTGAGCTTCCGGTCATTTTTATAACCATCTATCCCCCCCCCCCCATCCCCCATCGATTATTAGGAGTACTACTGCATTTCATTAAAAGTTAAAAATATGATCATTTTTAAAGTCGTATTCGTATCAATCTGATGAATGTCTATACCCCTATGGGTATTACATTCACCTACTGTTTATTAAATTCACCGAAGATTTATAATTATTTGTCGTAAAATTCGAAAAACGGGGTCAGAAATCAACGTCAAAGTCTGGAATATAAAAATGGGAAATCCTGTTTCTCTCTCATTTTTCTAGAACGATTAGCATGTATTAAAAGGCTGTTTTAATTGGGGACCCTTTCGTTACGGAAGCTTTGATCGCAAATTTTGAGCTTAAGCCTGGCTGCTCGCTGTTCAATTATTTTCACTCTTTTGAGCTAATAAGCTTAGCGGCACTTTTTGCCTGCCACGAACTACTCCTGATTTCCATATTAATGAAAAATGGCTGCGCTTTTCGCTAATGCTCTTCGGGGCAAATTATCGGGTTGTGGCGCGCTGGGGAATGCGCTTGATAAATGAGATTTTTGAAAAGTTGACAAGATTTTGATTGCGGGTTTCCGCGGAACTTTTTCTGGAAAATAGCTTTCGGTTAACTAAACATTTTTCTAATTTCCTCTTCGTTTTTTTATTTCAGATCTACAGATGTTTTTGATTTCTTCGGACTTTCGACGCGCAAAAAGGACTAACCTGTCATGATTCCTGTGGGCATCATCGCTTCGAGACTCGGCTCGTCATCTGTAAGTCGATGTGACTTCAAAATCTCGAAGAATTCTTTTTTTTTCTTTGACGAACTCTTCAATGGATAGAATGACGGATGTTTATGCCGACCTAAGGTAAACTTTGCTATATTCTTCCTTTTTTAGCATCAAACTCGGGGTTTTTTTTACGCTCCCTTATACATCCGCATGGCAGATTTAGCTAAATATTTATTTTTTAAAATTTCCACTTCGAATTTTTTATTTTAGATTCCATGAGCTTTTGAATTCTTCAAGGCTACAAAACTTGACCTATCGTTATTGTTGTGGACATCATTGTTTCTAGGGATGGTTATTTTTCACAAATGCTTATCTTTGGATTATTTCTTCGATGGAGAGATGGATATTTGCCCATCTGAGGTAGGATCCTGTTTCATGTATTATATTGGCCAAAAAAATTTTTTTTCTCCGAATCATTCAATTTTGGTGTCATTCGAAGAGTCTCGCAACGCTGATTCCAAGAAACGCACAAAAACTGCAAAAAAAAAAAAAATGAAAAAAGGAGTGGAAGTGGTCGAAAAATGCAGTTTAAGTTTTCCAAGAAAATTTGTCATAGTTTTTTGAAATACTCATGTTTTTCCCATTTCCAATCAATTTTCGTTCGATTGTCTTCCCGTCATGAGCCTAAGTTCAAGTCATTTAGATTATAAAAAAAAAATATCAAAAAAGAAAAAGAAAAAACACAAAGGTCTTTTTTACACCCTTTGCGGGTTTTTCATTTTTGGCCAAAAAAAACTGTTCTCCGAATCATTCAAAATGCTTAAAAACTGCAAAAAAAAAAAAAAAAAAAAACCAAAAAAAAAAAACAGTGGAAGTGTTCGGGGGAAAAAAAATCGGTTTTGGGTATTTCTTTTAAGTGTTTTCCACAAATGCTCAGCGCAACGTTTCTGGATAGCTTGCTCTATTCCATCTACTAAATAGATTTCACTAAACATGTTTTTTTATTATTTCAGATTTCAAACAATGTTTGGGACGTCATGATTCCTTGAGGCATCATCACTTCGAGACTCAGCTCATCCACTTTTAGGCGATGTGACTTCGATATCCTGAAATATGTATGCTTGTGGGTCGAATCTTTCACGAAACAACAGATGTTTGCCAATCTAAGGTAGGATCCAGTTTTGCATAGTTACTTCGTGTTTGTTTATTGAAAGTTGGTGGTTTTTTGTAAGCACGTCTTTCACATGTTTGTGTCATCGATTGTGTAAACGCTTAGGTTTAAAAAGTTCATTCTATTTAGCCACTGATTGTTCAATTCTATAACTAAGCGCCAACCACAGAGTCCAGGGTGAAAGGTACCTTGACACAAACATGTTTTTAAGTGTAATGTTAGTGGCGAGGACAAATGGCTCTCTCGGTAGCGAGTCACTTAGTGTTTCGTGTGCAAAGGGGATTATTAGCACCTATTTTGTTTCTGCTCGTGAAATTAGCTTTTCAGGAACAAAAATGGCAACCAGGGCTGATGTACTGTAGTTCTACATACTGAATACAGTAGTCGAGCATAGCGTCTCATTGGCTGCAATTTTGACTTCATTAAACCTAAAGTTCCTGAAAAGACGCTGGACTGATGTTTAGCGGAATTTTTGCAAAGCTATTGAATAATAGGAACTCGATAGCCAGCCACCGAGTATCCGATCGTGTGACAGAAACCGTGTCATTAGCACTAACCGTAACGTTACATTTTGTTCCGAAGATATTTGCTTTTGGTAACTAGGAGATAGCGAGCCACGGAATGTCTCGTATGAAAGGGGACCGTTTTCTTGTCACTAGTAACGTTTCTTCGTTCCTGGAATTGCCTACCATATTGATTGTTGGTGGCTCCATCACCAGACCCATTGTCTGGAATGTAAGGGACCCAGCATCGCCACGCTTTTGCAGCATTCATACAGTAATGTCATCCGATTCCCTTAAGGATACCTGGCCCTCCCTCTAATTGCCCGAATCCTCGTCCGACCGAGGTTATTGATTCGTTTCTAGCACCGTAGCACCGACTTTATTTCTCCATTCAGCGTTTTTCAACAATTGTGCGCTGGATCTCCGAGAGATTCAGTAAGCAACTGCAGGTCCTCGAGGGATTCCCGCAGCCATTGAACGTGACCAATTCGTAGGATGGATGAACCTCGTAAGAATGAAATCCCCGCAAAATTGATTTAGTTTCAGTTGTTGTTTTTTTCTTTGCTGCGGCAGCCAGTGAACCTCGAAGAGAAAGGCGTTACGTTGCCTTAAAGAACTCAACTGAAGAGGGATATCCAACTAAATGTGGGAATGCAAATATAGCGAGATTAAACTAGAGAGCCTACATAGAAGAGAGTCGCCATGAGGGCAAAATCCGCCATTTTGTATCTGAAGGGCGTAACGCTATAG